>JARYGA010031891.1:0-13207 GCA_030545235.1 Helianthus tuberosus
ACGGGAACTTTGAAGACGTAGGTTTGGATGCTGGAGAAAACGAAGAGGAAGAAGGAGAGAACGAAGACGAAGAAGATTAATCTTTGAAGTGTTGTTTTTTTTTTATTTTTTTAGTCCAACTTTTTTTTTGGAACCGTTTTTTTTTTATGTTACTGTATTTTTTTTTTATGTGTCATGTTTTTTTTTTTTTTAGTGTAATGTTTTTTAATTTAATGAAATGAATTTTAATTTTATAAAGTTAGAAAATAATTATAAAAAATTAGAAATTAATAATTGAGTAATGATTAGACGGGGGCTTTATGACTACGGGCTTAAAATGCATAAGGCCCCATAACGCCCACACGCTATCGTGGCGCGCCACGTGTCGCATAACGCCCACAAAGGGGCGTTATGACTACACATGGCCTTAGTAAAATACTATTTCATTTATAACTCATGTCATTAATTTTTAACTCTTTAATTATTTAGTCAAACAAATCATTAATTATCCTACATATAATCTACAAAACCTACACATATCAATTTTTCCCTACATTTTACCTACACATTATAGAATTTTATCCTACACTGTCGAAATTTATCCTACACACCTCGAAATATATCCTACACAACTCGTAATTTATCCTACACGAGTAGTAATTTATTCTACACTTATCATTTTGAAATTTCTCATAACAGGTCAAATGTGGATGATTTCGCATTTTGCACCAACATTATATGTTTGGTCGACAACAAATAACAAGTTGTCACTAAGCACACTGCATACAAATGAACAAAAGATAAAAAGATAGTTTTCATTATCAAGACATGAAGAAACATAGTAAACAACATAAGACGACCCATTAGTAAGTCATAAGTGGTGACCCAATGCAGTGTACATCAGAAGCATTAGACACCCTTTGCTTTGGTGACAATGTGTCACTTGCAGCCACATCAACATCAAGATTGATAATACTTTTTTCTCTTTTGAGTCTTGTATTCTTCCACATCCACAGTTGGTTTCTCCTAGTTAAGAAGCATAGCCTGACCTTATTCCACTATAGATGTATCCTCTTCAGCAGCATACAAGATCTTCTTTTATCGCATCTACTACCTGCACATGCTTCATTTGAAAATGCAACAGCCATATTCCAGGTTGCAGACTAATAAACAACCTTTTGTACACCTGTGTATCGACTGCTTATAGACATGTGTACATAGTGCACTTTTTTTGTACACCTGTGTATCGACTGCTTAAACACATGTGTACATAATGTACAACCCAGGTTGCAGACAAATAAAAAAATACCCTGTACATATGTGTACAACCCAGTGTATTAATAATTCTTCATAACAATATACACATGTGTACATCGCCGTGTACACATGTGTATACAGTGTATTAATAAAAAAATACCATGTGCATATGTGTACAACCCGGTGTACAATCCTCAAAACATTTTCCCCCAAAACAATAACAATCATCGGCATACACATGTGTACACCCGCCTCAAACAAGAAACTAAACCCTAACCCCCTATTGGTATCTACAACACTAACCCATTCAACATCAAAATGATCCAAACAAGTTTTTGCAAAAATTAAACTCTACACAACTTAAATCATAACCCTAACCCCCTATTGGTATCGACAACACTAACCCATTCAACATCAAAATGATCCAAACAAGTTTTTTGCAAAAATTAAACTCTACACAACTTAAATCATAACTCTTCTTCGTCACCCCTCTGCCTTCTTCTTTTTGACGATGAATGAACAATGAAAGAGAAACTGATGATATTGAAAGTGGAAAATGCGTATATTAAGGGATTTTGATTATTCAATAAAATTAATACCCTTTTTTATGATGTATATGTACAATAATACCCTTTTCACTTTAATTAAACATATAAAATTAACCCCATAATTACCATCATGCTATTGAATTAAAATATCAAGATTATGTAAATCAAGGGTCCAGATCAGTTCACGCAGTTCACTCTTGGGAGGTTGTTCACTCTAGAACCCTACCTTATATATATATATATATATATATATATATATATATATATAGAGAGAGAGAGAGAGAGAGAAAATGTATCGTATAATATGCATTAACGTACGAAGCGTACGCAATGTCAAATTCGCACCTTATAACAAAAAGTCGCATGTTGTAAAACAGAAGATCGCATGTTCAAGAAAAAAATGAAAATCGCATGTTTACAAAAAAAAACATATTTCGCATGTTATTAAAAGAAACAAATTCGCATGGTGTTAAAGAATACCAATATCACATATTATAAACCAATTTTCGCATATTGATATTGACTCGTATGCTTCGTACGTCAAGGCATTTTGTACAATAGCCGGCCTCTATATATGTGCAGTGGCGAAACTTGAGATTTCCAACCAGGGGGGCGGAAGTCACCGGACCTAAAAATTTCTATAAAACCGGGGGGTCGAAAACGTATATACCCAAAAAATTCTATACGAAAACTATATACTCTCCACTACCGAGCGGAAAGTTTGGGGGGGTCGGCCACCCCCCTCCTGCCCCTTTAAAGCTTCGCCCATGTATATGTGTGTGTGTGTGTGTGTATTTTCTGGTTAAATCTCCAATTCCCAATTTCATTCAAAGGAAACCCTAGTTCTAAGATCGCGAAATTAAACACAATTTTCCCTCTGTTAATTAAAATTAACAGAGGGCTTTTGTTTAGAATCAAACAACAAACAAAACGCATAGTAGAATTGTACCTAATTGAGCTTGGATTAACCGGATTTGATAGTTGGCCGGAGTTAGTTTTCCAGCGACTAGCAGAGGTGAATATATGAGAAATTGAGAGAGAAAATGTGTTGAAGCGAGTTGAATAAGAGGATTGAGGCTTGTATTTATACACAGTTTCGAGGATTAACTAGTATGTATGGTCGTTTGAGTGTTGGGAAAAAGAGTTTCGAGGTGGCGGTGGTTGTGGCAGATCTAGATGGAGGCGGAGGTGTTGTGTGGCGATTTAGATGGAGGTGGTGGTGTGGTGCAGCGGATCTGGATGGTGGCGATGTGATGGTGTGGTGGATTTAGATGGAGGCGGTGATGTGTGGCGGATTTGGATGGTTCTGTTGTTGCAGACAGTTCATAAGGGGAGGGAGAGAGGGCATGGATATTTATTGCACAAATAGTTCTTAGAACATTAAAAAGACGAATTTGCCCTTATGTGCAAACTGGATTTAACTAAAAATTTTAACTAGGTTAGAGTCAAAGGACCAAAGATGTAATGAGTTTGTCAAATAAAGGACTGTGACTGTAATTATTGAAGTTAAAGGCTATCCATTGTAATTTGATACAAACATAAAAGACGAAAAGTGTAATTTACCCTAAATAAAATTATTCATCTTCTTTATGTTCGTCGTCTTCGTCTCATCCAAGTGTGCTGGACCAAATCCGCCATTAGAGCTTGGTGTGCTTGGGGGCTTCGCATGTATGCAGAATTTTGTATCCTTTGCTCCATAGTTGCACTAGGTTGTTCGGCTTCTACCAACTGCGGATCATAACCTTGCCAAATTGATTTGCCCTTGTCCTCTAGTATCATATTGTGTAAGATGAAACAACAATACATATTTCTAACCTTATCCTTGTGTCAAAGTCGACAAGGGTTCCTCATAAAATGCCAACGTTGTTGTAAGACACCGAATATCATTTCGATATCTTTTCTAGTCGATTCTTGAACCTTTTTAAAATGAGCTCTCATATCGTCAATACGGTCTCTAAAAATTTTAACAACAAGCGTATACTCTGGATATATACCATCGGCCAACAAGTAGCCGAGCGGGTACTGTTTCCATTAGCCCAAAAAGAAGCAACAGTTACGTTACCTGCTATGTGATCCTCAATGATAGGCGACTGCTCAAAAACGTTAATGTCATTGTTTGAACAAGGAACACAAAAAAAATTATTCCAAATCCATAGATCATACGATGCAACTACTTGAGGGATGTGCGTAGGTCCTTTCTGGTCACCACGAGTATGTGAACCGCTCCAAGCCGTTGGACAATTTTTCCAACCCTAGTGCATGCAGTCAATGGCACCAATCATGTCGGGTAAACCGTGTACATCCTCATGTACATCATACATACGTTGTAAATCTTTCCATGTCAGTTTTCTTAAATACTGTTCCCTGTATAGCTCAATGACACCTTTTTTAAACATCAAATGCGGATACATATAAATACCTTTAAAAAATCATCTTCAAAAAAATATATAATTCATATAAAATAAGCATTACCTTTAGCAAAATTTGCTACAACCTCTCTTGTTGTTTTGTCCGCCAATTTTAGGTACTCGTCCCACGCATCGGTTGACGTACCGTATGCTAGCACACGTAGAGCAAATGTACACTTTTGTATTGCCGTGAATCCCATCTTTCCTCTTGCGTAAGGTCTTTGTTTAAAGTGATTGCTAATACGTAAAAATAATCGTTTACTCATTCTAAAACGACGCCTAAATCCGCGAGGACTGTAGTGAAAATGTGAATTACACCAAGAATACTAGTGATTTTGATTTTAAGTTTGACCAATCACTGGAAAATTATTGACATAATTAGTCAACTAATGTTTTGAAAAGTTTAACAAAACACACTAAGAAGAAGGAGGAGGAGGAGGAGGAGGAGGAGGAGGAGGGAATTCGTTGAGTGTTTTGTTTAAATTAACATAAAAAGTATACTAATAGAGAGAGAACATACCCTTTTCATGAGCCAGTTGGAATTGGAAGGTATATAATGTTGCTAGATTGTTGAGGACTTTCTATCTTTGTTCGGGGTTGAAGATCAAGTTTAGCATATTCGGTATCGGGGTGGAAGGGACGGAAATGAACGCTATGGCTTCGGGTGTAAAATGTCGTGTGGGTTCACTCCCTTTTAAGCACTTGGACATTTTGGTCGGTGCTAACATGAACATGGTTGCAAATTGGAACGTTATCTTTGAGATTTTTGAGGGTGGATTATCTAAGTGGAAGGCGGATACGTTGTCTATTGGGGGGCGGGTTACTCTCATAAAGTCGGTCAGGAAAGTTTGCCAAATTACTACTTTTCTTTATTTAAAGCTCCAAACCAAGTTATTTTTGGATTAGAAACTTTAATTAAAAGGTTTCTATATGGGGCGGTTTTTTAAATGGTAAAAAACTGCACTGGACTTCAGCAACAGGTTTGTTTTTTATTGATGCAAGTGGGTTTTAAAAACATGTAATATCTTTATTTGGAGAGCGGTGCAAAATCGGATTCCCACGGTTGACGCGCTTCAGGCCAGAATCTGTTACAATGGAGATACTTCATGCGTTTTGTACAGCTCTGAAGGCGAATCAGTTAAGCACATTTTTTGTTCCTGTTACTTTGCTACAATGGTGTGGAGCTTCATTAGCACTTGGTGCAAGGTGGGTCCTATTTTCGTGTTTACTGTGAATTATCATGGTTGCTTGTTGGGTCCTCTGGAAAACTCGGAACTATAAAAGGCTCTCGAACACGGATGTTAAAGTTGAGAAGATCTTTCAAGATATTAAGTCTCTTGGGTATTTATGATATAGGAATAGATCTAAAGAGAGAATAATCTTTTGTTATTATGTAATTGTTGGTTGTTTTGGTTGTGGCCTCCCCTATGTTTGGGTATTGGCTTTGTGAATAAAAGTTACCGTTAAAAATTAAAAAAAAAAAAAAAACCTTTGGAGTTGGGTGACATGGACAAGTGTCGGACCATTCACTTTCTTAGTTAGTTATATAGTGGGACCCAAGTCCGGAATATACATACCTACTAGGAGTTCTGGAGACAGCACGGAGTGTGAGGTACAAAGCTTCATGGTTCGGCCAGAAAGGGCGTTACCTCTTCAATGACGGTAGACAACAACATTGAGGATCGTGTTCATGATACTAAAGATCCAGCGATGTTTGCTTTATTGTGGCACTTTTTATGGTTATTATCATGAAAGCTCACAACATTCTTGTCAATAGTTGAGAGACTGCATAAATGGATAGATGACTTGCATGAGTACAGGAAACGAAGAACCATGGCTCCTTCCGCATTGTAAACATGAAGCAATGTTAGCGATTTGATATTTGTCAGATAATTCATCATGAACTGTTGTAAAGTCATGGTGGCGTATCTTTGTCTTCGTGAAGTTATCGTGAAACGCAATGCCAAGTGTTATGTCAGCAACAACCCATGAGAAAATAAAAATAAACTAGAATACAATGAAACTGCCATGAATTCACACCAACACAATATACATTATACAATTGCCAATCAATTTCAAGAATTATAAAAACAGTAACAAATGTAGTTATTCCCAATCCAAATATGATGTCAAACAAACAATTGATGGTATCAAATGAATCATTTTGCAAACACAAGAATAAACAAAAAAATACAACGAAAGCCCGACATGAATCTTGTCTCATCGTGCTTTAAGACCTCAGAACAAAAAACCTTGAGTATGTAAAACCAAAAATCAGATTAACAAACAAATTAGCAAGTTATTCATTACTTACGCGTTTTAAACGTGTTGAAACCTTTGAAGATGCTCCAATAACGATCTCGCCTTTCGCTTAGCCCTTTCCGACCCATTTTTAGCCAGTTCCATTAAAGGGATTACCGCACCAAGTCTGCTAATACAATCAAGATTATCTTTATCTCTTTTGCACAACGAAAGCAAGATTGATGTAGCGTTTTCTTTGTTTCTTGTCGGCCCGGTTCTTGTAAGATCGATCAAAAGAGGTATCGTGCTCGCTTTGACTATCGCAGATTTAGCTTCTTGATGGCTAGCGAGAATTGAAAGTATGGTCAAAGATTCGTCAACCATACAACTACTTGAATCACTCAACATTCTAAGAAGAACGGGAATGATTCCCGCCCTCACGGCTCTTCCTTTATTCCCTTGATAAATGCAAAGATTAAACAAAGCCGTTGCCGCATCTTTCTTCCCTCGAGTGCTCCCGTTTTCGAGAAGATTTACAAGCTCGGGAATCGCACCCGACGCACCAATTATTATCTTATTCTCGTTTGCAAGTGATAAACTAAAAAGGGTTGCGGCTGCATTTTCTCTAGTCTCGGTTGTTCCAACTCTTAAGAGTTGTACAATTGACGGTACGACATTCGCTAGCATTATAAGCCCTTTGTTGTTTTCGTATATCGACAGGTTTAATATTGAAGTGACCGCGTTTTCTTGTGTGATATTATCTTCAGATGTTAATAAACTCACTAGAATCGGGATTGCGCCTGATTCAGCCAACAGTATTCGGTTATCTGTGCTTCTTTTTGATAAAGATCGGATTTTGGTCAATGCTGACCTTCGTTCGTCGATTGACTGGCTCGAGAGGTTTCGAATGAGTAGTTCAATGGCTTCTATATCTTCACTTACATCACGAAATGACCCGTCACTTCTTTTTAACCTCCTGTTTGTTAGTGAATTTGGTTGCTCCATGTTGTTGTTAATACACCATTGTGTGATTAAGCTTCTTAAAACGTAGTTAGGAGTTAGCGTCACGTTTTGAAGTTTTTGTTGCGTTTTTGGGCATGTTGTGTTCCCGCAATCAATCCATCTTTGTATGTATGATCTCTCATAAGTCTGCAAGAAATTTAAAAATTAATATTAATAAGAAGATAATAAAAGAATGGAGTAAAATGCCATTTTGAACGAAAGTCACAAAACTGGCCAAAACCTCAGGGACGAAAATGGCATTTTACGCTAAAAGAATGTGAACTCAGTTTAACTGAATATAATCTACCTGTCCTGTGGAGACGATAACCGGATCGCGCATTAGTTCTAACGAAATAGGGCAAAGAAAGTCAACAGGAATTACAGGAGCATCCGGTTTCTTGTTTTCATCTAATAAAGATGATGTTTCGGATGAATTCTTTGAAGTTTCCAACTGATACACCGTTTCATTTTGATTACACCCTTCCAAAAGATTCTCTTTCGACGCAGCTTCCACCTTTGTTTCAGCTTCTTGATCATTGATGTTAGTATTGGTCTCTGCAAGATGAAGATCTTCATCCGACGTTGAATTTAGGGGTTTACTGTATCTTTCTCTCGCTCTTCGCAGCTGACCTCTTACTAAGTCAACCTAAACACACGAAATAACATGATTATTATATGAACAAACTGGGATAAAAATATGATTAATCATCTTCTTACTTGTTCTTGAATTTCTTCTGAGATGTCAAAATGATCATATGGTAAATTTGCTAGCGCTTTTTCCAATTTTAACGTAACGCCATGGAATTGAAATTCAATTTTCATTGCTGCTCCATCCTTTAGTCAAATGTACCAAGCATAAATTTAGAATTCAAGCATATTGATAATAATCATAACACAATCATACAAAAGTCGAACAAAGTCAAAGTCAAACCAATTTGATCAAATATTGATAACACAATGAAAAACAACCACAATTCACTCTAACATTCACCAAAATTCAGGCTAAATTTTAAAGCAATTTCATCATATATTACTCAAATTATACAATCAAACAAAGTCAAAGTCATACCAATTTGATCAGATATTGATAATACAATAAAAAACAACCACAATTCAAATTAAACATCTAACATTCACCAAAATTAGGGCTAAATGTTTGAAGCAATTTGATCAATATTACGGTTGAAATTAAACAATTCAAATTAAACATCTAACATTACAGTTGAAATTAATCAAATAAAAGTCAAACTCAAAGCAATTTGATCAAATACTAATAATCCTCAAACTTTCACCAAAATTAGGGCTAAATTTTGAAACAATTTGATCATATATTACTCAAATTAGACGGTTTAAATTCACAATTTGAATTATATATACAAACAACGATCAATTAACAGTTTCATTTGAAATTGAAACAAACACTCACCGGAGAAACATTCCGATCAAAACTTCCGGCAACGACAAGCAGCTTCTTAGCCGCCTGAACAGCAACCGTTAAGTCAGGTAACCAAGCCGACGAAAACGACGACGTATCAAACACCTTCAAATCCCTAATTTCCTCCAACAAATGCGACAACAATGTGACTCTTCTAGCCAGGTCTGTGCAATCCTTCTTGAATTCTCCGGCGAATCCGGCGGAAGAGGTCCGGCCGACGTCTCTGACGAGGCGGAGGAGCGAGTGCACGGCAGCACGGACGGCGTTAGTGGAATCAACGCCGGCCATATTGCTGTGGTGCTGAAAATGGAGTATGAGTTTTTAGGATTCAATAAATTGTATTTATTCACTATCTGATGATGAGTAGAAATGAAGGGATAATAATAATAATATTATTATTAGTTGTGGAAAGTTATAGAAATGTTTGGGAAAATTTGTTGCGAGATTCTCGGTGGATTATTGGAATTGATTGTTATTTGAAAGAAAGGGTTGTTGGTGGTGAAAGTGTGTGTGAGAGAGAGAAAGGGAAGAAGAAGAAGAAGACAGTTGTAAAGAGAATAATGATATTGTGGGCGGAATGCAACGGTGATTTCGTTTCCAATTATTGGGTCGTCTGGGAACCACATATATATCCCCTTAAAATCCTTTGTGTCATATATAGGTAGTGGCAATTCTGACACGAACACGATAACACGACACAAACTTACACGAAGTTAACAGGTTTCGTGTTTGACCTTAACAGGTTTTGTGTCTAAATAGGTCGACACGATAAGACCTGTTTAAATTTCGTGTCTAAACAGGTTAAAACCCGTTAACCTGTTAAGACCCGTTAGTGACATGTTTATAATTTTAAATTAAAAAAATATATCAAATTTGTGGGGTTAACTTGTCATGTTCGTGTCTTAACAGGTCGTGTTCGTGTCTTAACAGGTCATGTCCGTGTCTTAACAGGTCGTGTTCGTGTCTTAAACAGGTCATATGATATGTTGGTAACATTTTCGTGTCTTAACAGGTCATTTCGTGTAACCTGTTTATTAACGTGTTCGTTTTTGGAAAATCGGACACTATAAGATTTCGTGTCGTGTTCGTGTTTACAGGTTTCGTGTTCGTGTCTTATCGGGTTCGTGTCTTAACAGATCGGGTTGACCCGATATGCCAGCCCTATATACATGGTAGATATAGGCAATGAAAGATTTGAACTAGACTTTGTGTTAGGTTATCAATTCGATTCTCAAGCCCACTCAGGTTTTTGTCTCATCGTGGTGGCACAATGACTGTCAAGTGGCATCCAGCGTTATGGTTTTCCGGAGGAACGCCCAAAAAACATTAAACTCTAAAGTTAGCGTAGACCCGGTTAAGACAACATGGCCTAGCCAAAGTAAGACAATACAATGTTCTCTAATTTAAGAAGTATGGTAACCTTAAACACGAAGTTCATCGTTTAAAAAAATAAAGAATTGTCTTCTTTGATTCCTTCTTTTTAATCTATTAAGTGTTCTTTGATTCGTTCATTTTATTAAGTGTTCTTTGATTCGTTCTTTTTTTTATTTAAGTATTAAGATTATAATATTTACTTTTTTTATTTGTGTTTTAATTTAAAGGATCATGTGAACTATTCAGAATGATGTTATCTTTTATTTTTGAAAAGGTAAATTACAGAATTCTCTTTTCGAAAATGTATGTTTAGAATCGTTTATTTTAGATCAGTTTTAAACAAATAACTGTTACAAATATACAAGTGTATGTATGATATCAGGTTTAGTGAAGAGAAAAAGAGACGTAACTACATAATTGCCTTACATACTATCGTTAATATAATATGTATACTTCCTTGTTGTTACAGACTAAAACTAATGCAATGTATGAGACTTGTCTCACTCACATTAATCGTATTATGTGAGGTTTAAGACCAAATGAAATCTTTCACCTACTACACTAGTGTTTTGGGTTGAATTCTTTTGTTTGGGCTAAAAGGTTATGTATATAACATCAAGTAATTATAGTTACAATTACAATAATATGTGGCAAATTTTATCTCTGTCTAGACGTAGGTATTGGAGATACGCCTTCGACTTAGCAAATTTTTTGTCTAAACTGTTAACCTCGTCAACTTTTCTTGGGAAAAAGTATTAGTTATTTTGATAAAAATATATTATTTAGATAAAATTTATGATTTAGAAACGGTATTTTGTATGTATTTTATTTAGTATGATATTTGAATCGGTTATGTGCATAAACTTATATTAATGCTTTATCTTACCCTTTTATTTTTTTTTTTGTTGATTTCAAACTTAGTTAATTAAAATAGGAATAAAATGTTTTTTTAATTGTGGAAGAAGTCCATGATTTCGTGTCATAAGAAGAATGTTTCCATGAAGGTGAATTTGTTATGGACTTATTAAAAGATTCTTGGTACAAGCGACTTAGCATAATGTACAAGTCCAACTCATTGATTAAATGGTCAATATGGCTCATGATTGTGGAGGACAACTTATGTATGCGGCAAAATGGATATAGTTTTCAATAATCGACATAAACTATGTTAACTAGTGTTAGTGTGTATGTTCATCGAATGTGGATGCATTTGAAATTAATTATATATAATAGTGCAAAATGTAATCCAAAGAAATAACGACGATGATATTGTTTGATACAGTCGATACAGCTTATGAATGAGTGAAGATTTAGTCTATTTCTTGTTTATTACTAAGAAAATAAGTGAAGATTTAGTCTATTTCTTGTTTATTACTAAGAAGAAAAAGAAAGATAATGTGACCATCTAAGCGATTCAAAACCAATAGTGGTCCCTAGAAAGATCCAAAAAAAAAAAAAAATTGATTGTGCAATATATGTACAAATACCGCTAGGATAATGTACCAAAATTGACATGTTTTACAGCATAAATGCTAAATATTCATTTAACACTCTAATATTCCCAGTCTTAGTGGGAGATTGAATAAGGAAAGAACAGATTGATAATAGAAGAAAAACACGGAATGCATTATATTACATCTCTACCCTAAAGTGATCAATGTAAATATGAAGTCTAAAAAAACGTGAATTTGCAAAGACGGCAAATGAAATACCAGATGCATTCACAAACACAAACGAAGTGATAAGTCACATATACAAGGATCAAATACATCTGCTTGAATTGAAGTACTCACAAAATTATTATCATATTAAGCAAATGTGAGTGATAAATCAGTTCCAAAGATAAAAGCCATTAACACGAAAAGAGAAGAGTAACACAATTTGTTTATCCCAGAACGGGTTGCAAACAAAAACCTTAAAAGATGTTACTAATAAATCCTAAAAGAGATAACAAAAGCCTAGAAGTGGATAATGAAGTTCAAAAAGAAACTCAGGTACCTAACAAAAATAAGATCTCAAATGAATTATGTACAAAGTAGTACAATATGAAATTGTCGCAACCCCCGTCTCCTAATCACCCGAGAACAGCCAGCCGCGAGATCAGATTCAGTGGTATCGGTGTTTATCATTATTTGGCAGCGGAAATTATATCAGGACCGTAGTTAGGAAATATTTTATCTAAGTAAAATACCACATTTTTCATTAATAAATATATTGGGATAAACCCAAGTTTTCATTACAAACTGATTTATAGGGATAAACCCTATTTTATGGAAATAAAACAACTTCTTTATTTAGGTAACTTTTATAGCCACATTTCCAAGCCTTCAGTGTTGTCCAGCTGGCTTCTATTTGGCTTTCATATTTTGTTACCTGAAACGCGTTTATAAACATTTTGTGAGTGAAAAATACTGGTGAGTGAATCCCAGTTTAATCAAATCAGGTTTTATCGGTTTTATAGTATTGAGGGCGATCTCGCAATTACATTTGTTTATTTTTCTACTTTAATTACCACCCACGGTACTGTCAATCCGACTTGTGGTCATGTTACTACTCACAGTGTAGTAACAAATTTTGTATACAAAACCCCAACATACCGACGATAATTGTAGAATACAAATACTCAATCACTGCGAATTATAATTTAAAACAGTTGAGGTTTTGTGAAAACAGTTTGCAAAAATGATGATTACTCACAAAAAGGGTTTACAAAAAGAGGATTAACTCACATTGCTAATTTAGGGTTTTCCTTTGTGATTTCCTAGTGATTATCTATTAATTACACAATGCACACACGTTAGTATTATAACCCAATATTTACATTAGTTATACCCTCCTCGAGACAGAACTCCAACGACTACGTCGGGCAGAACCACGACAGCTGTTACGGAGCACTAGATCAATCGGGCAGCGTATCTAATACGTAACCGGGGTTATGATACTTACAACGAGGTAGAACTTCG
>JARYGA010031892.1:0-46483 GCA_030545235.1 Helianthus tuberosus
GCTTCCGGGCACCGGTTTGCGTGCCAGCCCATGTCAGTAGTTTAACGTGTTTGGGTAATGGTACGGGAATACCAATAGTGCCAACACATTGTTATTTAAGAATTATTAACTTTTCATTAAGGGAGTTTGGGTGTTTGGGGAGTCCAGGTTGCCCAATTTTGAGTTTCCGTTTCCACCGTCGGGGATTTTCCCGAACTGGTATTGGACACACCCCAAGTGTCCACTCAACCCTGGAATCTCCCAGAATATTCCCCGTGTTCCAATTATAGTATTTGTTGGGTTGGGTCAGTTCCCAGTTCCGGCAGGTTCGTTACACGGTAAACTGTCGAAATTGATTTAAAATAACCCATTTTTAATCTCAAAAATTCCCATTTTATCTATAATTTGAATAAATTATGAAAATTTTTATATAACTCAGTAAAAATCTGTAGAATATGGGAAAAATTTATGGAAATTTATTTTGGCATTTTACTTGTCTAAATAAATTATTTATAAAACCATATTTAACCACATAATTAACATTAACTGCCATCATTGATCCAAAAATTCCCAAACATTTCTTGGACATCCCTTATGTTTCCAGAAACATCTCCAAAAATTTTAAGATTTTTCTGATTTCGTTTCGGTGTGTTTCCGGCTACCGAAAATTCGCAAAAACACGGATTTTTAACCCAAATCAAAACTCCACCAATGGACTCTGAATTTTTCCCAGAACATTCCTCATATGTTCCTTAGGGCCTCTATAAAATTTTGAGATTTATTGAATCCGTTTAGTATTTTTTCCAAAATTCTTTTGTGAAAACAGTCAAAATTTTACCAAAAATCGTAGAAAATTCCAAAAATTCTAAACATTTACGCGGACCTTCCTGTTACTACCCTTCATCACCACCCCAAATTTCAGCTCAATATAAGTATCACGGATAAAGTTATAACCAAAACAAAATTCTGCCTATCATAGATTCGGTTTTCGGATGTTATACCTAGCGCAAGCTTCAATTCCAAGCGTTCCTTGTGAGTCCAGAAGTATGTGTGGGCTATATTTCAGTACCTATACATCAAGTACAATCCAAATATGCTAGAACTTAGATCAATCAACCTTTATTTCATTGTTTTTCGGTTAATCGACTAGTTAAGCGATTTCTGTCGAATAGGTGTTGATTAGGGTATCAAACCCCAAAGATTTGTAACCATGGCTTCTATATAACACCAGGGAATCCATATGGTGTTCATATTCAGCCCATAACCATGTTTAAACTTCCAAAAATCATGGATTAAAAAGGGTTTTCATGGCCTAAACCATGTTTAATCAAGAAACCAAGCTTAAAACCATAAAAATTAAGGTTGATACCTTTAATTTGAGGCTTGTTCTTGTTAGATCAGCTGGGTTTTAGGAGAAAGAAGCAGAATTTTGGGAGGATTTTGTGTGAAAATTACAAGAAAAAAATGAAATATATATATATAAATATATGGGGGGGGTGGTGGCGGTTTGGGTGGGCCCCCCTAGGGCCACCTCGTGCTTCGTATAGTGCGCTAAAAGATTATGTTTATCTTCTGTTGACTGTTTAGGTTCGTTTCGGATCCCGGACACGTTCTCGATTTGCGTGACGGACTCCGTTTCGCGCGTAATTAGTGTCAAAAGACTCGGTTTTAAAAATCATGCATAACCGTCTTGAAATCCGAACCCAGTTACGTTTTAATCATAAAAGACTCGTATTAGAGTGGTTTAAGTGTTTTTAAGCTTGATCGATCGTTCCTCGCACTTTTGATTGCCTTAAGTTATTCCTGAAACGGAAGCGTTTCCCTAACCGGGAAGCTACTTTGTTTTGCGTGCCCGATCTCTGATTGGCTTCAAACCTTATGTCACAGTCTAAGGCACAAAACTAAGTTGTTCCTGGAACTCGAAATCTTAAATGATGCTACCGATAACCTAATAATCAATGTCAAAGGTTTAAAGCGCTGTTAAACGGAACACTCCCGTTTAACACGTGTTTCAAGGCTAAGGACACCAACTTCGCACTGTTGGCCCTTATTAGTGTCATGTTAGTCATAACATGTTCTCGGATTCCTCCGAGACACAACAAATATCATTTAATCAAGCATATAAGTCACACATGTTTTTAGGGATTTCGCGCAATTAAAGTGTTAAGTGTGCTTTATAGTTTTGGATCGTTTAGGGTGTACCTGGTTTCGTCATGGGTGTCACACAGCCTATGCCTTCGGTGTATTCTGCTGATACTGAAGAGGGAATGTTCATCTTTTAGGCGCAATCCGAAGAACCGTTCCCTCCGAAAAAGAGAGGATGGTTCAGTAGGGGAGCACATGAGAGGCGAAAGAGGATGAAAAAGTTACAACAGCAAAGAGCGTTAGCAGCAACCAATAGGGAAGTAAATGCCCAAACCCAAGAATCAGTTAATAGAAAGTTGGCAAAGTTTCATATGCTAGCCACCACTGCAATAGATCCAAACCTTGATCAGATAGTTGCACCACAACCATTGCCACTATTTCCAACCCAACCAATGGAGATAGAAACTAACCAAGGAAACCAATTTCCCATACCAGCATTTGACCCTAACGAGATACCTAGAATCCCATCACCTAATCCTCTAGCGTATGATCCATGGGAAGATGACCATAGGGAATATCAGGAACTCTATCCACAGGAAGAACCGATACCAAATCCCATAGCACAGTATACCGACCTTAATCCTTTAGATCCATATTAGGATAACGATCTGTATGTTCAGGAAATATTAAACAACCCGTACCCGTATGGAGAACCGATACCTCAATACCCAGACCTAGTACCCGCACCACCACCCACCATGAGTGACGAGAATGTGTAGGAACTCCGCACATATGGGGAAGAATTGATAGAAGGGGGAGAGAGGATAAGACAGATAGGAGAAAAGCTCGTGTGGAAGTATGACGAGCGAGAAATGCAATTTTGGATTAACAACCCCTAATATATATATATATGTGTGTGTGTGTAGTTTGAAAAAAATCAAATCAACTAAAATAGGTAACCTAAAATCTATGGATGCATAACTATTAGTGTGTTTAAAATTCAGTTGTAGGATTGTAATATATATATATATATATGAAAAGAGTAAAAGTCGCAATGTTCGACGTTTTTGAACAATTTGTTTGCGTGATTGTTTGCATTAAATCTGATTCTGTAATATTAATACCTGATAAATGTTTATAATCCAGATGGACAACGAAGTAAATCAGGAAAACCAGAATAATGAAAATAATGGAAACCAAGTAGATAACAGTGCCATCCAACATATAGTAGCACAAGGAATTATAGATGCTATGCCATATATTATCAAGTCTGTTAAAGAAGCATAAAATAATAAAAGTGGAAGTAAACGACCACCTAGGAACCAAGTCACAACGTGAATAATGAACCGCTACCGCAAATTCCTATTCCAAAAAGAAGAAGAACCATGTCATATGGTTGTTCTTACAAAGAATTCTTGTCTTCCAAACCAATAGAATTCTCAAAAAATGAAGGAGCCATTGCAGCTCTACGTTGGATAGAAAAGACAGAGGCAGTCTTAAATATAAGCAAATGTGCAGATGAAGATAAGATTATGTTTGCTTCCAATCTTTTTAAGAATGCATCCTTAGAATGGTGGAATAGTATTCTCCAGTCTAGAGGAAGTGATAAAATTTATAATATGGAATGGACTGACTTTAAGGATATAGTTGAAAGGAAATTTTGCCCTCTTCATGAAAAAGAACAAATCGCTAATAAATTCTTAAATCTTAAAATGACTGGAATAGACTTCAAGGGTTACACTACCATATTCTTCGAATATGCTAGAATAGTGCTAACCCTGGCCTCACCAGAACCAGTATTAATCTCCCATTACATCTGGGGATTAATTAGTGAAATCAGACACGTAGTCAAAGCAGCTAGACCACAAACCATAGAAGAAGCAGTAGAACTAGCCAATACCTTGACTGATTAATTGGTACGTACGCCAGAAGAAAACCAGAGAAAAAACCTAGCCCAAAGACATACCCAAGAATTTCGTTATGGAAATACCTACCGTGGGAAAAGTACAGGTTCTACCTCTGCACCTTACTGTAAGTTTGTAGAGAAACTGCTACAGATTGAAGATAGAAAGATCAATAATCTCAAACACAAGAGATTAGTTTTGGTCAAAGTGAAATGGGATTCCAAGAGAGGACCAGAATACACTTGGGAGCTCGAATCGGAGATGCAAAGTCAATATCCACACCTGTTCCAGTAGACCTCGAGGACGAGATCTAAAACAAGGTGGGGAGGATATAACAACTCTCCCAAATCCATAAAACACTCCTACACATCTTATAATATACCCCGTATACGAAAAATAACCTTAAAATACCTTTATATTAATAAAAATCAATTAAAAACAAAAATATATGTCGCTCGCGGGGTGCGACCCAAACAACTCCAGACTGTCGCGGGCCGCGACAAGGTGACAAAAGGCCAAACCACATTGCGCCACGTGTCTTGTACGTGTTGGGTCTAGTGGGTTGAGTCGACAAACCTAGGGCCTACCGTAGTATCCTCGCGGGGCGCGAGAGAACCATGATCAGACCTATATAAGGGGTGCTCGACTTCAGTTCAAGTCATTCAAAAATTTTCTCTCTCTCTCAATATATAGTAGCTAAAACTCTCAGGAATAATACCCCTAAAAAACGAAGCTCTGCCTCGTTGTAAGTATTATAACCCCCGGTTACGTATTAGTTACTCTACCCGATTGATCTAGGGCTCTGTAACGCATGTCAAGGCTCAGCCTGACTCAGTCGTTGGAATTCTGTCTCGGGGATATGGCTAATGTAAATTGGGTTATCTTACTAACACGTGTGCATTGTTTAATTTTAATATATTATAACCAGGAAGTCACCAGAAAGCAGTAGTATTGTCTAAAACATTAAAGTGAGTACATTCTCTTTTTGTAAACCTTTTTATACAAACCTCAAATTGTTTTAAATTATGATAACAGCGATTGAGTCTATGTATTCTACAATTACTGTCGTTATGTTGGGGTTTTGTATACATTACTTGTTACTATACTGTGAATAGTAGCATGACCGCAAGTCAGGATTGACAGTACCGTGAGTGGTAATTGGGTAGATATAAACATTGTAATCGCTCTCAATACTGTAAAATAATAAAGGCTTGTTTTGATTAAACTGGAATGCACTCGCCAGTATTTCTTGCTGATAAAATATTTTTAAAACGCGTTTCAGGTAACAAAATGTGAAAGAGAAATAGAAGCCAGCTGGAGAGCACTGAAGGCTTGGAAAAGTGGCTATAAAAGTTACCTAAGTAAGAAAGAAGTGTTATTTCAATAAATTAGGGTTTATCCCTACAAACATATTATATCGGAAACTTGGGTTTTTCCCATGTGTTTATTATTTATAAAAGTGAGGTGTTTTACTCTGATAAACTTTTTTCTAACTACGATCCTGATGTAAATTTCCGCTGCCAAATTAATAAACACCGATATCATCGGCTCTGTGTGCTGCCCGCGGCCGCCCACCCCTCGGGGTAAAGGGTCGAGGGTTGCAACATATATTGGGCCTTGTACTCAATGTTTGGATAATCCTTTTAATCTAATTGCTAGTAATCAATCTCATATGCCGCTTAATAAATTGATTTAGCAGTCCCAAGTAGCTGCTAATATGCAAACTCAACAGCCAAGGACAGACCAGGCACCCGGCCGTGTCCGAAGTCAGCCCACACGGGTCGACTTGGTGACCTATAAGTGCTCCGACGACAGTGTATTACGAGCCGATCCAATCCAACAACTACTCTTCTACTAGATTGAGCCATCTGATGATTACACGTGCAAAAGACCTAATTTTAAAGCCTCGTCAACAAGCAAACTCGACTTATCTTCAAACTCACATGCTTTATTTAACTTTATTTACCTACACTAAACACAAAGGTTTTAAGTAAGCTTCTAAGACTCCTCAATGAATGGTGGGTATGCATTAAGAAATGTTGGCTCTAAAATAAAATGTCACGTGGTCTTTGGTTCCTCATATAACAAATGGAAATTTCATTGGCATGAAATGGGTCTTTCGAACAAAATATAACTCAAATGGCATTGTTTTACGATTCAAGGATATAGATTCGTGGCATAGGGATAGGGATACACTAAAATTCCAGGTTTGGACTATTCTCATGTGTTTGTCTCGATGGTAAAGCATCGACGATACGAGTTGTCCTTTCTCTTGTTGTTATTAATAATTAGAAACTTCATTGGTTTGATGTAAAAAATGCCTTTTTGAATGGCCATCTAAATGAGACTGTTTATACAAAGCAATCACCAGGATTTGTAGATACACGTTTTCCTTATTATGTGTGTAGTTTAAACAAAGCTTTGTGTGCTCTTAAACAAGCACCGCATGCTTGGTTTTAGTGGTAGGCATATTTCTTCTACATAATGGCTTTACTTGCAACTGGGCTGGTGCTTCTTTGTTTGTTTTTAAAAGAGACTCTTGCATTATGTACTAGCTTATTTATGTTGATGATTGATCCTCATTTCAATAAAGAACATCAAATTGTTTCATTTATTACTCGGTTAAATATTGAGTTTGCTATCAAAGATTTTAGACATCTAAATTATTTTCTTTGTCTTGAGGTGACCTATACTAACAATGGTTTGTTTCTTAGTCGGTCAAAGTATGCCCATGACATACTCAAACAGGCGGAGTTACTAGTTTCTAAACCAGTTCATATTCCTTTAGCTCCTCATGAGACATTTACTACTACAGGCGATCCTTTTAAGGATCCCACACTTTACTGTTCTCTTGTCAGAGCAATACATGAGTATTCGACTATTACACATCCAGATATCTTATATAGTAGTTAATAAGGAGAGTCGGTTTTTACAAGACCCGACTTCTACTTACTTCAGTGCGTTAAGCTGATTCTTTGATATGGCATTAACCTTTAGCATGTTGTTTAGTAAGCCAAGAAGTACCATTATTTTTGGTTACTCTGACACTGATTAGGCTCTATACATTGAGAATCGTAGATCTACGTACAGTTAGTCCATCTTTCTTGGTGGAAATCTTGTATCATGGAGTCCTAAGAAACAACAGACTATATCCCTGTATATTTGTGAATCTTAGTACCAAGCCATGGCTAACAGAGTAGCTGAAATAGTTTGGATAACTTACTTGTTACGTAAACTACATGCTTTGCCTCCTAGTTACCCAATATTACTATGTGATAACCGAAATTTCTTCTAGTTAACTTAGAATCTGGCATCCCATAAGCGGGCCAAACACATTGATCTAGATTATCATTTTATTCGAAAACTTGTTGCAAACTATGCACCAAGTTTGTTCCAATCAATCTTCAGGTGGCAGACATCTTCAATAAGAGTCTTCCTTGCCCACAATATCAATATTTATGTGATATGCTTCGTTTCGGACAACCACCTTTTCGATTGAGGGGGTATTAGAGTTTATTCAGTAACGTAAACTTTGTTTGTACATTTATTATATTATTTTCATTTACCATTCATGTAAATATTCGTTGCTATTTAAGATATTTAATATCCACCTAGTTTGTACAGCTCCGTTATTCGCTATGAGTGACTGTATAAAACAAACTAAAAACAAACTATGCAGATAAATAGAACTTTATTTAAAAAAAAAGAAATTGTTGCACATAGGAATAACCAACCTTGGCCTACCACATACATATGTGTTATCCTGCATGAAGGCCTAAATCAACTTTTAATTCGCCACAAAACAAGCTCTTGCAGGTTTGAAGCAGCAAATTAAACATTAAAATAATCATATGAACAAAAAAAAAGTTAACATTAAAAAGATAATAAAATATTAACAAAAAACACTAGGTTCACCTGCAAATCTCTAGCATTTAACTTTAGGTTTTTCTTGAACAAAAACAACATAAGCTGTAATAAATGTATACAAATGTATACTCCACAACAGTTTAATCAAGCAATTTTTTGAATAAGCATCACGAAAAACAAATGTAGATAGTTGTTAGAACTGAATAGTCAATCATAATAATTTATGATCATCCATACATAATCGAATCTCCATATCTATTTCATCCATTTTTCGATTAGCTTTATTTCAATAATCCAGGTGGGCAATATGCAAATACATCCTTAGATGAGTTGCGATTAATCTGACTCCTAAGCCTAATCAACATATTATTAGCATGGTGGTTACTTTCACCAGGAAAAACAGCTCATTCGTCATCGCCAATAAGGCCTATAACCTTAAACATAAATAAGTAAATTTCAAACAATTAAATGCCAACAACATGTACAACCAACAAAGCCTTATTTACAACAAACCAAACGTTGCAACAACACCAAGCCTGCCAAAGGGTATAACAAAACAGGACTACCATAAATGAGGCACACCAAAAACCAAACACCCATTAAATACCCAAAGAGTGAGCAACCCACAAAACAAACATTACAACTCCAAAAGGCAGATAACACAAAGAATGCAAGAGGTACAACCTCACACATGTAAAACATGTTGCTAACTAATAACATATAAATAAATGTGGCAGTCACAACATATCACTTTGTACATGCATAACATACCACAACAAAAGCTCAGAACAACCACAATTAAAACGTATGTATACACGACTTCAACCAAGTAAAAAAATTGAAGCTATTGAGGCTCAGAATCTTGACATGGCTGCAGTAAATAATGTCAGGCCAAATGATAAGCAACATCATCACTAATATACACATGCGTTGAAATAACACTCAGATGAGCACAAGCCATCTTCGTCGAGAATAAAATTACTAACAATATGCCATAACGAAGGAACAATTCACAATGCAAGTGTATCCATAAAATCCAAAAGCCTTCATATGACTACAAACAATCCAACGGGGTCTGCATTTACCAAAGTCTCTCAAATGAACCCGGATGTTCATCCTCATCGAAAACATAATCCATTTACAAACAAACTCTATCCACATAATCCAAAAACCCTCAAATGAACACAAACAACCCAAAGATCTACATTTACCAAAGTATCTCAGGTCAACCAAGAAGTTCATGGTCATAAAAAACGTAATCAATATCTCAAAAACTCGTTAATCAAAACAAAACAGTGTAACCATCGCTTTGCCAGAAAATAAAAATTAACGAATTATTCACCTTAAAAGACAAAACACACCAAAAAAATTATCACGCTTAAGCCAAAAAAATAAACCCATCGTCCAAAATAAACAATTGGAAAAGAAGCCTGGACGGCGTGAACAGAAAAAAAAAACCCACAGGCAAACATAAATCTGGTAGTTTAAGGAGAACCAGGTACTAAAACATAACAAACATCCGTCAAAGACAAACAAAAAATAACATGAAATTCCTAGGGGTTCAGCAAAACCAAACCCATCCATTACTTGTAGAAGCTAAATGATGCATCAGATAACAGATTGAAGGACAAAAATGTTGCTCATTAATAATAAATTAATTTGAATCTTAGATCTTTGGTTACTATGGCCAACGACAAAAGGGGGGCGGGGGTTGGTACTTCTCAGGTAGTCTATTGGGAGTCCGCAATGCATGTGCACCAATGAGCCAAGCAATGCACGTGCACCAATGAGCCAAACTTTAAGATGTATGCAATAGTTTGTTTTTTCTTTAGAAAAACTATATAAATACCTAGTGAGTGAATGCGTGAATTGGTTGGAATTTGTTTTCACTGTTTTACTCTTAGCAATAAACTATAACACAAAAAAATATAAGAAAAATGGTAAAACTGAAAGTATGAAGTATGTTTTTTGTCAAAAAAAAAAAAAGGAAGAAGACGTTGTTTAAGGGGGGTTAATATGAGGGAAACGATGAGATGATCATGAACCAATACAATGGAACATTAAAACACATTAACTATTGACATTGGTTTTAGCTTTCACGAATGTATTCCCACATAAATTACATATATTAGCTAGTACCATTATTTACAGCATGTAATTATCATAAGACCTTTGTTACTAACTTACTTATAATAATTATAAGACCTTCCATGCTTTGCCTCCATTCATATTGAATTTCTTTAGCCTACCGAAGATCATAAAGACAATTAGAATGAGTTTCCCCCCATTGCTCCACTTCCCAGAGAACCCATACCACTTGTTTTGACAAACTCCATCTTGTTTTAATCGACGGTCACAACTATAGCCCGTTGAGAATCCAACGTTTCCATATGCACTGCAGCACATTATAATCCCAAATTATTCTATTAGTGTTGTTAAGACATTTAACGGACACTCTTATACAACACATGATACATCTTCTCATAATTAATTATTTTCAAAAGAAATTTGGTTCTAATATCAAATTAGTCGTACATTTTTTTAAATAACCAACCAACCTTGGTCTCTATTTCATGAATTTTAAGAACATATCTATTAAGAGAATATGAAACCCAGAGAATTAACATATTAGACTTTAGTCTACTTTTTGCATTATTTAAGAATATTATGTTCTGGTTAGATGCTAGATTCTGGTTGTTCTATATTCTAAGTGACTTATTGACCAAACATCCCCATATATTATTTATTTAAAACTAACAAAACAGAAAAGAACTTTGTCGGATAAGAACAATATATAATAGTAAAGTCGTTATATTCTTCAAAATGTTAAGTGGCAACAATAATAATTTAGGATCGGATATCTACTGTTTTATCATTACATACATGCTTTTTTAATTTAGAATGTTAAGTGGCAACATTAATCATTTTAGAATCGGATATCTACTGTTTTATCATTACATACATACTTTTTAATATTTTTTTATAGAACAAATAAGAATAAAAATCCCAAGATTAACCATACACCACATATTAACACAATGGTGATAATTTTTTCCCTCAAATATATATATATATATATATATAGGATAAGGATCATGTGAGAATTAGTAGGCTAATTGAGAAACTTGAGAATCATTCTGGACCACACATTTTCCCTAAGCATAAAAATGTAAAAAAATTCAATTTTTTTTTTTGGAAAAATTAGAGCTTTTTCTTTAAGGTTCTAATTTTTAATTTTTTAATTATTTTTTGGATTTATACATATGTGTATATTGTCAAATATACATATATGTATATACACGTTTAAAATTGAAAAATAAGTGTTATTTAAGGTTTAGCATTAGGGTTTAGGGTTTAGTTTTATGGTTTAGGGTTTAGCTTTAGGGTTTAGCATTAGGGTTTAGCAATAGTATTTAGGGTTTAGCATTAGGGTTTAGCTTTTGGGTTTAGCATTAGGGTTTAGCTTTAACTTTTGGGTTTAGCTTTAGCTTTAGGGTTTGCATTAGGGTTTAGCATTAAGGGTTTAGCTTTAGGGTTTAGTTTTGGCTTTAGGGTTTAGCATTAGAGTTTAGCTTTAGGGTTTATAATTAGGTTTAGCTTTAGGGTTTAGCATTAGGGTTTAGCTTTAGGGTTTAGAATTAGTGTTTAGCTTTAGGGTTTACGATTTAACATTAAGGTCTAGCTTTAGTGTTTAGGGTTTATAACACATATTTTTTCAATTTTAAACATGTATATACATATATGTATAAGTGACAATATACATATATGTATAGTTAAAAGATTAATAATATACACATGTGTATAAATCCTAAAAAAAAATTTTAATAAAAAATAAAAAATTAAATTCCTAAAGAAAAAGCTGCGATTTTTCAAAAAAAAATAATTGCATTTTTTTCACCTTTTTTTTTTTTTTTTTGCAGTTTTTGCTTAGAGAAAATGTATGATACAGATTGCTTCTCAAGTTTCTCAAATAGGGTGGACGTCTCTTAGGATTCCTACCCTATATATATATATATATACAATGTGAGTTACAAAAACTCTAGAAACCTCATCTCCACTTACCATTTAAAAAAAAATCAAGGGTTGAAATTGGTCCTATTAAACTTTTTCCTTTTTCAGGAAAGGAAAAACTGAAAGTGTGCAAAAGCTATTACACGTAACACGTGGCAGTCTCTAGAGGTTACACGTACGAGCACGGGCCGTGGTGGAGCTTCTGATTTCGAAGCTCTTGTTAAATCAATCCCGCCGAGAACCTCGATCAGAGAGTAAAAAAGGAGAACACGTCTGCAAAAGTGTAACACGTGGCAAAAAGAGGTACATTTATTTGGGTTTCATAGTTTTCTTAACTAATATGAGATTTCTTCATATAATAGGCCTGTATATATATATGGGTGGGTTAACGTATAATATTTCTTAACGTACATTGTGTATTAAATGAAATTACGTATGTTATAAAACTCAAAACCTTAATCACGCTTGTTATAATTTCATCCCGTACGTATTGTACGTTAAAAGATATTGTATTTTACACTTTCACTATATATATATATATATATATCGAATTTTGTTTGAACGGCCAAATAAATCACCGGATAAGTATTCTGGCGGGGGTGCCCTCAATCGAGCAAATGCATCCCTTCCTCCATAATGGTTAGAGTTAGATGCATACCTGAGCCACCAGTTCTGGGGAAACCTACCCGCCCGGAGGCCCACTGCGGTAAAACCCAGTTCGGCTCGGTTTCGAACTGGCAACCTTCAGAAAGGTCTAGTTCTAAACTTCATTGCCATCACCAATGTCCTTCAAAGTGATGCTAGTGAGAGTTGAACTTGAGATCTCAATGAGAGAAAACAAGTGACTAACCAGTAGACAAACTTGTCAGAACAAATATATAGTGAATTAAAAGAATAAATTGTCAAAATCGTCCCTGTGGTTTGAACATATTTGCTTGTTTCATCCAAAACGATTTTTTCGTGCATTGCAATCCTTCACCTTTGTTTTCTTACCGTTTATATTCTTGAGGCTGACAATTTACTGTAACTTTCGTCCATCGAAAATGGCCCTCAAGGATAAAAAGGGTAACATGTCAAACTTTTTGGATGAAAATAGAAACTTCGAGACGAAAGTCGTAAAATTGACCAAACCTATAGGAGAAAAAGACATTTTTCTTAAATTAAAATATATAAATGAAATTAATAAAATAAAATTTTTCTGTTTTATTAGTATTTCCAAACGCCATATTGATGTGTTGGATCCGTCAACAATCATAATTTGCATCTTATATCTGACATGTGATAAACGTCACTCTCCTCATTCCTCATGGATTTAAAGGTTAGGCACTTAGTTTATAAGGTAGTGGGAAGAGAAAGATATGGTGTTATAAGTGACTCAGATTTAATTACTGCTCTAAAAATTTAGTTTGTGTGGTACCTAGTGATCATAGGAGACTAGGCGAGTAGGCGGCGATCGCTAATTCGATTCTTAAACTGAGCCGGTTTTATTTCACCGCACTGTCCTGCTTTCGGGTGAGTGTTCAAGGGCTTCAGCCCCTAGGTGAGAGTTTTCCCCTTATGAAGTACAAAGTTTAATGCTCTAATCAACCTAGTTCAATACGTTGTGATACTTTAAGGATAAAAGTATTTAATCAACTCAAGTGAAGCGAAAACTTAATTACATTGTTTATATATGAAACTTAATTGGTTATACGAAAGATATTGTTTTACACTTAGATTATGGATTTCTTTCTCATAAGGTCTTAATAAGACCAACTAACAAAGTTTTGACAATATTAATTAGTTAACACAAAAAGCTTTGAAGTCTGTACAATTTTTATTTTGTTCGAATTCTGCATGCGTGTGTAAAATATCAAATAAAATGGATGGAAATCCAAAAAAACCGTGATAATATGTTATATGTTAGAAAGTTGTATTATAATTTTGAGAGTTAAATGCTTGGTTGGTCCCTGTGGTTTTCAAAAATTTCACACTTGTTCCTAGTGGTTTACTAATTACACTCGTGGTCCCAAAACTTGTCAAAAGTGCACTCTCTTGGTCCCCAGCCCTAACTTCAGTTAACTTTCTCTGGTAAGTCCATGTTAAATGACCTGAATACCCTTGCTTATTAATCCCTACCATCTCACCCACCCCTGATTCCCTCTGCTCTTCTTCGATGACAGCCACACACCCATCTCCAGGTCTCTCTCTTCTCAAACAAGAAGCACTGCCGCCACCATCTCACCTCCGCCACCATCTCACCTCCATCCCCACATTGTCAGACTCTGCACCGGAAAAACGCACAAACACACACACACACTGCGTGACTGGAGGCTGACATTGGCGGTACCTAACAAACTGTTCGCACTAACTTGATTTCTGCTTCTCATGCTGCCGCTTGCGACGGTTGTCGCCGTCGTGCACAAAAATGACGCCTCAAAGCCTAGGTATCGGTTTCTGTTTACGAATAGTCAGCGTTTCTTCGTTTTTGTTGAATTTACGGTTCGGAATTGCTAGTTTTTGGTCGATTTATGTGAGTTTTAATGAAAAATGTTTCAAATGAACGCGTATATAGTGAAATGTGACGTTTCTGAGCTAATTTCAGCTCGATTTTGTGATTTCGCAACGTTTGTTTTTTTTTTTGAGAAATGTTGCAAAACGAACGCATAACTGGTGAAATTTGACATTTCTGAGCTGGATTTAGATCGAAGTTGCAGATTGTTGCTTTTTGTTAGATCTTAATTGCTAATTTCAGCTCGATTTTGTGTATTTGCAATGTATATTTTCTGTATTTATGAAAAATGTTACAAAAATGAGCTCAAATCCGGTGAAATTTGACATTTCAGAGCTAAGATGGTGGTGGTGGGTGAGATGGTGGCGGCTGTGCTTCCGTTTTTGATGGTGGTAGTGGGGATTGATGGTGGTGGTGGTGGATGAGGGCAATTTGGTCATTTAACATAGACTTAACAGAGAAAGTTAACTGAAGTTAGGGTTGGGGACCAAGAGAGTGCACTTTTGACAAGTTTTGGGACCACGAGTGTAATTAGTAAACCACTAGGACCAAGTGTGAAATTTTTGAAAACCACAGGGACCAACCAAGCATTTAACTCTAATTTTGATTTTACAAATAATATATGTAAGTCACTAACTAATTTTATTTATAACTTGAATATTTACGTTATATCTATTTGTCCCAGTTGAATAAAAAAATATTAATGAATATCAATCTAGGTATATGCTTCAAAATTACCATCGTGATTACGTTAATTGTGTTAACAAAAAATTGCAAGAAAAGTGTTTTATAAATTTTTTGTATTTGCGACTGTCTTAGACCGTCGCAACTTTTTCTTTTATTAGTTTTCTTGTATCTGCGATCGTTTTTCGACCACTATTCATTGATTTGAGACACGTAAAATGCAGTCACAAAATTTACGACTGTTTTGCGACAGAATCTAGGTTGGTCTTTAATATTGCCACTATTTTGATTTTGGTCGCAAACTACTCGCTAGTTTTGCGACCACCTTATGTGGGTCGCAAATTTTGATCACAATTACCTAGTTTTCTAGTAGTGTTAATTATTAAACGTAAATTCTAATTTTGCAATTTACATTTATTCATTATTGTAAACCGAAAAATATAAAGACCCTCTTGTTTAAATACGGGAGAGTATAAAGATTTGTCAAATCATCACTCTTTGTGCTTATTGTGGTGTAATGATAAACGATGGGATTTTTTTTATTTGTCTTCAAAATTAAATATTTTTTAATGGCAAATTTCTTTACTTCTGTTGTTTGTGGTACTTTAACCTAAGACCTCTCATCTCAAAGTGTTTAAAGGTTTTAACTTTGCCAATAGACCGACACCCCATTGGTTCAATATGTAAAGAATACATTCATATATCCCATCCTCAAATGATTGTTCTTGCCACTATATAAATATTCTTGAGGAATATAACGACTTCATCACTTATAAAGGAATATAACGACTTCACCACTTATAAATATTCTTGAGGAATATAACGACTTCACCACTATATATTGTTATTTACAGAGTTCTTTTCTCTTGTTATTTTATTTTATTTTTAGTATTTAACTATGTTTAGTCAATTTAATTATCACAGAGAATATTGGACAATCAGAACCAGATCAACATAATATTCTTAAATCATGCATAAAATAGATACAAGTTTGATGTGTTTAATTATTATGTGTGTTCCAAATTCATTTCATAAATATATTCTTGATATTCATTATGCAACGCCTGCAAACACCTGGGGATATATTAGCAAATGTTATATGAAAGCAATGACATGCTTATATTAAGCGACCATTGTTTGGCGCATAAACAAAGTTCGGAGTGCAGTATAGTAGTGGCTGAAGTGTCTTAACAACACTAATAGAATGATATGGGATTGTAACGTTTTGCAGTGTATCTGGAAACGTTGGATTATCAACAGGCTACAGTTGTGACCATCTATTGAAACGAGATGGAGATAATCAAAACAATTGTTATGGGTTCTCGGGGAAGTGGAGTGACGAGTTATGATTTTCCGTAACCTAAGTTATGGACATATGGTACTACTAAATCTAGAGTGTAATGTGCAATACAAGGTTGTAAAAATTGAAATTGATGTCAATCAGTAATAAATTTTAACATTCATTATAATAGTTTTCCATCATCTCATCGTTTACCATCATGTCATCATTATTCATTCCATAGTACTAACACACGTAACACTATTAGGAAACTCTGGGCCGGCCTGTTAGGCTTTCCACCCTATGCACGGGCCTAGGGCCATCAAAAAAAAATAAGAGTCTGTTTTTTAGTAAGTTATTATATATGGTATGTGTGTTAAGGCCCAAATTAACAAACTAATTGTAAAATAAAACCAGTTTTCTATTTAAAAAAAGGCCTACTTTTTAATTAAAAACTCCAACTAAGCTAATATGCATAATTGCATACATCGACGTATTAGTTATTCATTATAAAATACCTCAACTGGAGCCGTCGTTATCGTTGTTATTTCCTATATGTCTGCTGCTAGCTAATCGCTTCCAGCTAAGCTAATATACATAATTGCATACATTGACGTATTAGCTATTCGTTATAAAATCTCTCAACTAGAGCCCCCATTATTGTTGTTATTTCCCATCTACCTGCTGTCAGTTAATCGTTGATAATTACAACTTACCTTACATGTTCTTTTTTGTGAAATTATACAAATTTAAAGGCCTCCACTTTGTATTTCGCTTAGAACCTCCAAAAACGTTGGAACAGTCCTGAGGAAACTGGGTATTTTCGACCGCCTTTCAATCGAAAAGGTTGGTCAGTGGTCACAAATAGCTATTTTGCAACAAATGGTAACTAAGAATGTGGTCCTAAAAAACCGACGTTGAGGTTTTCATGCTTTGCAACCAAATCCGTGATTGATATAAAACCGACGTTGAGGTTTTCATGCTTTGCAACCAAATTCGTGATCGATATAAAACCGCTTTGTAATTGTACATATTTGCGACTGGTTTGGGAACATACTTTTGGGACCAGGTTGCGACCAGTATTTTGCAACCGCTTTACAAACATTTTATTTACCACCATGTTGCGACCGCTTCTTTTGTGGCGGGTTGCAACTGGCTTTTTGCGACTAACTTGAGATTCACGGTGTTGCAATTGATTTCCGACCACTTTGTTTTAGAATATATATATATATATATATATATATATATATATATATAGGGTAGGGTTCTAGAGTGAACAAGTGTTAAGTTGTGAACAAAATGAACAAATCCTAGCCATTGGTTTTGTTAGATCTTGAGATTAGATTTTATTTTAATTTATTAATTAGATATTATTGTATAATTGGTGGAAATTAATGGTAGGGATATTTTGGTAAAATTACAACTTCTTTAACTATGGAAACAAGGAACGTTAGTTGGGATTTGATTCTTATGTATGTATTATCCCCGTAATCTTAGCAATCATATTCCTAACTATATATCCTGCTTGGCACAAAACTCGATATCAAACCTTCGAGAAAACCCAGCATCGGGGATCAGAAAGAATAAAAATGGAGAAGAAATCCGGCGATGTTAGTGAACATATGCTTGACGACGGTAAGATTAACCCTCATTACACTGATTATTGATGTACAGTATTGTGTATTTTGATTTTTTAATATAATCGAAAAGTGAGGTTGTTGTTGAATGTAATAGTTTGTAATATTGCGATTTGTAACACCCCAAAAACGGGTTTGGTAATCAAACCACGTTAACACTAAAAGACGGCTAAAGAACCGTTAGTGGTAAAAGTTAAGCCAGAAAATATTAGAATTTATATAACTAAATCTAATATTTAATAAAAAAAAAGAATGTGTTTGGGAAATAAAATTTGTAGTAGGCCCGAGTTAACGGGACTTAAACTAAACTTGGTCATAGATTCCCAAAACCCACTAATTTAATTAGCGATGTTTAACCTAGTTAATAAGCGGGGAATAATGTTGGAAATAAGTAGGTTGTGCCCTACTTAATTAACTAATCAAATTAGAGGGGCCAATGTTGTTAAAATTGAAACTTATATTATCAATTTTAATCAAAAACAAAACCCAACACCTCATTTGTGAGGCCTGGTCGAACAAGAACACAGGGGGCGACATATGCTCCCCACCAAACTTTAGAGCATGTCAAAATTGATCAGATTGAGGGTTCAAATCAGCTCCAAATCGATTTCCAAGCACGAATTAGTGATCACCTTGTTGAGGGGATCACAAGGTATGCAAAATTCTTGTATTTTGATTCATCTCAAGTTCTAGGTTAATTGTGAAAAACTAAAATTTAGCTTGATTGTATCATGCATGAATGAAATTAGAAGGGATATGGTGTCTAGGGATGAACCCTAGGTGAAATCTTGTTAAAAGATTTCATGTTAATTATAGAGTTCATAATCACCATTGTAGGTGATTAATGAACTTGAAGAAAACTTGATAAACCCTAGAATTGATGATCTTGTTCTAGCATAATCTGAATTTTAAGAGTAAAATTCAGAAATATGGATGTTAAGACTTGTGTAAAATTGTTTAATTGAAGTTAATTTAGATGATAATTACAAGTCATAAACTTGGTTTTGATGATATAAAAATCTGACCCGCTAGGTGTTTGATGAAATGCCTAAGTGAGGATTAAAATGCTAAAAGTTGGGTAAAAACGCAGATTTGATTATTATAAAGAATTATGCGTTAAAGCTTATGAAAAATGGGTTTAGGATGATTTAATGAAATTTATGTTGTATTGGTGTTTATAAACACCATACTAACTTGTATGAATGAACTACTTGAACAAAAAGGGAAATTGTTAAGAATTCATACTTGATTTGAAGTGGGTCTTGACATAAGAATTAAACTCATGATTTATGATTTAGTTCAATAAGAAAGTAGTCAAAGATTCATAAGGTGTGAAAGTCATGATTTAGAATGATTAATCTAACAACCTTGTGAATGATGGATGATAGTAGGCGCTTAACAAGCTAGGTGAAGCTTGGGGAGAAAGCGGGTCGATCGAAGCAAGTGAGAAAAGAAAAGCGTAATTCGGATGTAAGGTAAGTGAAACTTACACCTTTTGTAGGATAATTAGTTATTCTATAAGTTTTAAATTCGATAAAAACAATATTGGGAAATATGGATTTCCGACGAAATTGATACAAGTCGGGACATTCGCAATATTTGGTAAAAACCAAGATGAGGGGTAAACATGGGAAAATGGTAATATGGCCGTAAATGATAAGCATACAATGAATCTGGAAATGTTACCGTATGGGGTAACTCATATTAAGGAAAGGGATAAAATGGTAATTTAGTCGTGTGCCGACAAATATAAGTAAAAGTTATAAGGCACCCTACGGCGTAAGCCGAATTGGGTTAAATAACGAATTGGTATAGATATGTATATATATACCATTCTAAATTGAAATGCAAAATGTTTGGTCGTTTAGACTAAACGGGTCAAAGGGTGACTTGTAGTGCCATTTGACCAATGACGACTAATAAGTATGTGTCAAGTCTTATGCTTACAGGATAATAATGGTTTATGGATTAAAATGCTACGAATTAGCATATTATAGAGGCAAGGTATCGAAACGGGTCAATAAGTTGACCAGAGCCAGGTACGCATAATTATGTTGTAGTTAAAAGTGCTATTTTGGTCAAATAATTTGAGAGAGAGTCCTTCGTCATAAAAGGACTAAAATCAACCAAAACGCCCTTGTAGGCTAAATGGGACAAACAACCCTTAAAGGTTGTTTGGAAACGAGTTTTATGACAAGGTAAATACTTAGAATAAGCATAGAAGCTGAAAGAGGTATTATATTAGCCATATAGCACTATTTGAGTTTTTGCCGTAAAATGACGATCCGAGAGGTAAAACTTGGTTTATATTGATTACCACATTAAATCTACCTTAAATACAATTGTGGTGGGAGATTATAGGATAAGAAATGTGGTAATGAAATGCTAGAAACAATCGAAAGCTATTTTAGGCTCGAAAGTGCTTAAATACCTTTAACGGGTCAAAATAAGCATACGAGCGAAAACGGGTTTAAATTGTGATATAAACTTATGATTAGAACCTAATATGGTAGTTAATATCAATTTGAAGAAATGTAGGTGATGTAGGAATCAAACAAATATGTTTGTTTGATAAAATCCATAAACGGGTAAAATTTGATAATAAGGTAACGAGTCGAAGGCTTGAAAGTCTCAAAATTTATTTATGTTGGATGTTGGATTTTAACTCCATAAGATGGAGGATTAAATTACGGACGCGTAGGAAAAAGAATCGGGTAAAACTGATCAATAACGAAGAAGTTATGGCCGTTTCCGTGAAATCAGATCATGCTGAGTATGTACAGCATCAGCTGAACAAACTGGCTGTGAAAAACAGGGCTAGGCGTGACGCCTAGGCCCTTGGCGTCACACCTAGCCCCCTAACTCCGAAAATTGTTAATTTTTGTCATTTTTAACCCCTGTACTTGTTTGAACTTAATATTTGACTATCAAAACTAACTTTTAAGTTGGTTTTGATCATAGGTGAATGCCAAGAGTGCACGGATGAAGATCAAGCGTCAAGCAAGAACCGAACACGATCACGAAATAAGCTTCCGCACTATGTATCGTTATTATGTTAAACGACGAATGTACACATGATATGTTGTACACTATTTAAATTGTAAAAAAAGTTTTAATAAACCCGTAATTTCCAATGCATATGTAATCTTAATTACATGACTGTTTTTCGTAAATGATACGTCAAACCTTAATTTATAAGAACGGGTGTTACACGATTGTGTTATAAGAATGTGTTTGTGGTCTAGGTTTCAGTTGATTAGATGTAAAGTATACACTGTGCCGTCGGAGTGTGTGTTTGGAATGTGATTTTAGACGGATATTTTTGTCGACGGAAATCGTAATGTTAGGCATGGGTTGGGGGATAATAGTGTTGTTAACTTTTTGATGTTAACATTCTTTGGTGTACACTAGTGTAAATGTAGTTATTGTGTACATAAATGTGGAATACAAAAGTGCAGATTGGTTGTAGTTATTGTGTACATCCATTTAAGTTGTGTAAACTTTTTTTTTTCAATTATGATATATAAAAAAGTAAACAGGGGGGATACACAATTGGTGTAATGTTGGTAGTGTGCACTGCTGAAGTTGGTGTAAGCATAAGAAGAAAACCCAATTGGATGTACACAATAACTACACACAACTCATACACTTGTGTACACAATAACTACAACCAATCTGCACTTTTGTATTTCACATTTATGTACACAGTAAGTACATTTACACTAGTGTACACCAAACAATGTTAAAGAAAAAGTGGAAAAGTTAAGTACATATGTGGATTATAATGCTGATAATATGTACACCAATTTGATGTATGTGTAAAAGCTGGTTTTGTTAAGTACATATGTTTAGGTACACAGAAGGAAGTTTGGATTGAAAAGATGTACATAAGTGTAGTGTATAATGGCTTTGGATTAAAAGATTAAAAAAGAAAGTAGTTACTATGCATGTTAAGTTTGTATTTTAGATACTATTGGTGTATATAGTAAGATACTGTGATTATTATTTGTGGTTTAAACAGCTAATAACATGGCTGGTGTAAAAAAAAGAAGAAGTATCGAATGTGGGAGCTAATCATGACACAAAAAAGAAGACACCAGAAGACGTTAATAATTTTCCAGGTATATTCTATGTTGAACAGTCATTACGTTTGATAGTGATTGTGTATGCGTTGGGTTATTGTGTGCACGCTAATCGAATGTGTGATTTAATTAAACAGTATTGGGGAAAAGAAGGAAAAGACAGGCATGTAGGCTTCCAAGTCAGAAGTCGTTTAAAGCTGTTCGTGTGCCATTCTCAAGTACACAGGAAGGTATACCATATAGGGATTGATATTATTGAACGTAAACATTCGGGGCATATGCGCCCAAAGTTGTATTTAGCGGCCTAATGGTTGGGGAATTATACTGTAGGAAAAGGACGAAGTGTGCAAGAAGACTACAGTCAAATAGGAACAAACAACCAAAAGTGGGAAGGAAAAAGTAGGAGGCTAAATGAAAATATGCATTGAAAATATACTTTAAAGGGAAAATTATAATAACAATACACTAGTGTAAAAATGTAAAATACACATATGTAACATAAGGCATAAACACTCGTGGATATGCAGTGTTAGTTTTAAGTTCGTTGTAATTACTGATTGTAGATCAGTTATGTCTATAGTTTGTTTCACAAACGTAAAAGTAAGAGGCTGAATGAAAATACACAAGAGTATGAAGGTGTAAGTACATATATGTAACCTTGTTACGGATTGGATAGTAGGTATCTTTATATTAGTTAACACAACGGTATGACTGGCAATGATTACAAGTGTAAAATATGTAACATACCATAAAACACTATTGTATGCGTAAAGGAACGACCATTTGGTTTATGGTTTGAGAACATGTTATGGTTAGTGTATTTGCAGGCTAAATGAAACTGCCTTTGTTCACGTTAATTGTAAGATAATTACATAGACATTAGGGAATAAGTAAAAACAATGACCTATTCTCCAAACTATGAACAACATTCGGAAGACCATTTCGTCGCCATCTCGGATGAATGTATCTTGCTGGGATCTCCTCAATATTATGGCTTCTGAAGACGCAAAACACGTGGCGACATAGATAACCATCTCGGGTGAACCCATTACAAACACAAGAGACCGACATGTCTTCCTTGTTAAAGGTCACCTAATTGAAATTTAGTTGAGAAGGTAGTTAGTATGAATGGAGAAAGTAATAAATAATAGTCTACAAAAAAATCTTGACTATATAAACAAAGCCGTATATAAAAATAGGTAATCATATTAGAAACTAGTAATAGATGGCTAACCTTAAACTCGTTAACAACTTCCTTCACGTGATCTAGATGCGCAACTGTAAAACAATTAACGCCATCAACAACGGACCGTTCAGCAATGTAACTAAATTCTGTACCGTTGACTCTGATCATTACGTTATAAAAACAAAAAATAATTAATTATGCTTCAAGAACTTTGTTTTACGGCATAATATATCGTAAAAAAATTTGGCAAAATAATAAATTACATGCTTTCAGTTACACAAACATAAAACATTTATTCAAAAAACAAAACGTGAATGTTATGTACAGATATGTATATATGATCATTGTATTATTATTCTAGAAAAATTCAAATAGTCATATATATATCTGAAAAAAGTCATCTAATATCACATGAGTGATCAATACATATGTGTACATAGTCTGTTTATCCGAAGCTATAAAATTATTCAGAGACTTCACATTCTACAACCCATCCATTATTCAAATATTCAGCTTTGTTAAGTACATATGTGTACATGCAACAGTTTTATTATCCTTATGTATTCAATTACTTCTGTAATATCTGTAAGAAAATGATCCAACTATCTCGTTCATGAAATCTAAAAAAACTTATTATACATAATAAGTCTAAATAAAAATCAATATTTTCAACTACGAAACATAATGACGATCACTAAAAAAAAATCAAGTGAAACTGATGACAAAAGAACTGTGCGAAGAAGATGAACAAACTTGCAGGAGATACCCTGGATTTCATTAAATCGAATAGGTTACACTACAAATCAATAAAAAGAGAAAAAAAAAAAAAAAAAGAAAACCTGGGCGATTCATAGTAGTGTAAAAAACTTGATTGAAGTCACCTGGTTGTATTATCTCTTATCCGTTTAAGCCGCTGCTATGATCACCGTCCATGGTTTCGATGATGTCACGAGTCAAAAGGTTTATCAGGGTTTGAATATAATCCTAAAAGATCACGTAATATTTGCAGGAAAATAGGATTTGTAACTGAAAATTATTTATGGAAAAGAATTTAAAAAAAATTATTTAATTACAATCTTGCCCTTTTTATCTAGAATTGAAATCAATGGTTGAGATTAGTTCACTAAGTTCATAACCAAGGATGTTGTTCACTCATGATCCCTATCCTATATATATATATATATATATATCATCAGTAACTTGCAAGGGAAATTCTATTGGCACACCGGCCCACCTATCTACACACTTTGACTGGTCCAGTACAGATCGTATATGTAACAACTCGCGTTTTGATAGTCAAAGTACAAGTCAAAGTGAAAGTCAAAGGAAGAAAAGATTGCTAATTGCGATCTGACACTCCTTGCTTAATTATTGATTGTACTTCTTGACTTGTAATCGATACTCTATTTTAATTTGCTTTAGTTGTATTATGTGGAGTCCATGTTAATAAATCTCTATTTAATCGTAGTTTAATCGCTAATCGACTTATCGCTAATCGCATCGCAACTCGAATGATAGGTTATGGATATTGTTTTACGTGTGTGTGCTATTATGTGTTACTTGTGCATGTTATGTTTTTGTTGAGGTGATTAATCGCAAACGCTATTGCAACTCTACCGCAACGCAATCTCATCGCAAACTCGAGATTTATGAATAACTTTGGGTTAGTTAGTAGTTAGGTTATTTGTGTAACTAATGGGTAATAATATCGCATCGCTTACTCGCAACGCTCAACGCACGAAACGAAACATCGAAAAACCAACTCGCACCGCCATCCGATCGAACCACACTTCGCCCCACCTCTTACACCTACTTTCCTCTTTTAGCAATCTATAAATAGCCCTGTCACGTCACTGTTCATGATGTGACAGCTCTCTCATCTGACCAGAACGCTCCAGCCTTCTTTTCTCTCGATTTCTCGCGATTCTTGTAAGTTCTCAACTCAAATCTTGTTCATCTTTGATCTACACACACTTCTTCATCTTTTTCACCATCAAATCTTCACTTTTAACCATGAAATCCACTGATTCGAGGTGTTCTAGGATGATGTTATCATGGGGTTCTTATGAACTTTAAGATTTTACCTCATTCCATCAGGAACAACTTAGATCTAAGAGATTTCCACATGTTTTAACACCGATTTCGCACTAAATCTAAGCATTTTCAAGAATAAAAGGATGGAAAGATGTTTTCATAACTTTCTTTCAACTCTTTTACACTCTTTAGCTCAAAACCGATAGAATCAGAACTCGTTCGGGCCTTCTACTCGCCCCATAGTGAAGGGTTGGACTGAGAATGGATTTTCATCGGAAGAGAAGACCGATTCACGGGTTGAACATGAACAACCGTCAAGAACAGTTAACTGGTCAGAATGGGGTGATTCCCGTCTGATCGGATAACTTGGACTTGATGAAATTCCCATTGTTTAACACGTTGTCATACCGTCTCGATCAAACCGCAAACTTTCAAACTTAACGAATTTCAAAACGAGCAAGTCACCAAACGGACTGCCGTCCGATCGAATTGCCATTCGATCGAACAACAATCCGATCGGATGACTCATGGCCCTAAACACTTGAACTTTTACAAACTCACAATACATATCAGTTCCAGCGAATGGCCATCCGATCGAATGACCATCCTGCTGTGAACTTGTTCTCTGAGAAATGTCTCACCGGACGGATCGCCATCCGACCGAACGACCGTTCGACCTGAAAGGTAGAGATACTTCTTGTCACACCCCAACCGATGACGGAAATATCGGGGCGCGACACTGAGCAAAACAGATTGTTAGGAGAAATTCCATAACAACTAAATTACCGGATAGTTAATATTATGTCCCATACCATAACCCATCAAGTAATCAATTATTACAGACATAGATATCTAAAAAAAACATGTTCCGACAACTCAGATTTAAATAAATAAATTGTTTGTTTCTAGACTCTCATTCCTACTCGATTCCACAAAGCAGGTAAGCACAGCATCCTAAGCAATCAAACACCTGTCACATACGTTAAAATAGAGGTCAATACACATAGTGTAAAGGTGAGCATACAAGTTTAATAGTAATAGTAGAGTTCGAAAGCGTGTACGCATAACCAACATGTATCATGTATAATGCGAAGCTAGTAGGTTATCGACAATGAAATATGCATAGAGTAGACTGCGAGTTGTAGAATGCGCAACACATATCACCACTGTGACACGTGAAGAGGTAACCTTAACAACCCCTATCCACGACAGGTGCTAAGTCCAAACAAATAGTACTATCGTTGCTAAGGCGTCAGACAATAATCACTGTGTTAACATAGTATACAAGCATTCATCGAGTAACAAGTAACATGCAGTAACGGTCAGCGTATAAGTAGTGTTTGCGTTGTGTGTTAATGTGATTTAGAATAAGTAACGTATGTAACACCCAAAAGTGCATAAAGCAAAAAGGGATCGAGTATACTCACAGTGATGGAAGTAATGGATGCTGGGGTGATTAGCCTCAACAGTTTACGATAGCATAAGCGAATGAACGGTGCGATAAGCGGTGAAAAGTGACCATGTGTCGAACGGTAATCCGATCGGATGGTCAATTGATCGGATGTCAATTCGTTCAGATGGTTATCCGATAGGATGCCCATTCGTTCGATCTGACATTCGTTTGCGAAGGATGTGTTTGTGTATGATGGCTTTGAAGTTTTCGTTGTACAATTTTGAAAACAGAGAAGTATCTCTACCCTTCAGGTCAATCGATCGAACGGTCATTCGATCGGATAGTGATCCCAATGGCGAGGCTTCTCAGTTGAGAACAAGTTCACAGCAGGACGGTCACTCGATCGGATAGCAATCCGATCGGATGGCATTCCGTTAGAACTGATGTTCTTTGAAAATCATGAAATTGATTAAGTGTTGTAGCTCAAGTGCAATCCGATCGGATTACGGTTCGATCGGATTGCGGTTCGATCGGATGGCAATCCATCAGACGGCAATCCGTCCTAACGAATCTGATCGTCTTGACTTGATTATTTTGAAGGTTTTGAAAATTTTTACGGTTTGCTCGAGACGGTATGACAACGTGTCAAACAACGTAAACTTCATCAGACCCAGACTATCCGATCGAACGGGAATCACCCCAATCCGATCAGCTAACTGTTCGTGACGGGTGGTTTCATGTTCAACCAGAAATCAGTTGTCTCGTTGATAGGATTCAGATCTCAAACCGGCACATCACTAGAGAAGAGTAGAAGGCATGAATGAGCTCCGATTCTATCAGTTTTGAGTGCATTGAGTGTAAAAGAGTTGAAAGAAAGTTGGAAAAACGTTTTTCAATCCTTTTAGCTTTGGAAAAGTTTAGATCTATGCAAAATCGTTGTGAAATCTTGTGGAAATCCTTCAGATCTGAGTTGTTCTTGGTGGAATGAAGCCAAATCTTGAGGTTCATGAGAACTCAATGATGACGTCATCCTAAAACACCTCAAACCCATTGATTTCACGGTTAAAAGTTAAGATTCAAAGGTGAAAATGATAAAGAAGTGCGTGTAGATCATAGAAGTTCAATATTTGAGTTGAAAACTTACAAGGATCGCGAGAAATCGAGAGAAAGAAGGCCTTGAGTGTTGCTGGTCGAATGAGAGAGCTGTCACATCACTTGTGATGTAACAGGAGGGGTTATTGGTTGCCCAAAATAGAAAGGAGGAGCAAGGGTCGGATAGGATGGCACCGATCGGATGGCAATCCGATCGGATGGCCATTCGATCGAACGACCATTCGATCGAGTGGCTCCGAAGAGTTGCGTTTTGACATTTCGTTTTGCGTGTTGAGCATTGCGATGCGATTCGAGTGAGCGATGCGATTGTATTATCCAATAGTTACACAATAACCTAACTACTATATCTAACATACAATCACAATAAATAACTTGCGTTTAGAGTTTGCGATTCGATTGCGATGCGATAGAATTGCGATTGCGATTAATCACCTCAACATAAACATAACATGCACAAGTAACACATAATGGCACACACACGTAAAAACAATATCCAGAACACATAATTCGAGTTGCGAATGCGATAGCGATTAAACAAGCGATTAAACCTCGGTTATTAATAGATACTCCACATAATACAACTAAAGCGATTAAATAAAAGATTCGATTACAAGTCATTAACGTGCAATCAATAGTTAGGCAAGGAGTGACAAATCGCAATTAGCAATCTTTTCTTCCTTTGACTTTGACTTGTACATTGACTTTCCAAAAAGTGGGTTGTTACACTTCTCTGTTTTCAAAATGCTACAATGAAAACTTCAAAGCCATCATACACAAACATATCCATCCCAAAGGAGTGGCAAACCGACCGAATGGCCATTCGACCGGATGACCATCCGACCGGATGTCTCTTTGTCACTCAGTCACTTCGCACTGTTTTACGCACTGCTTATCACTTATGCTATCGTTCTGTTCAGGCTAATCCCCCTCAGCGCTCCCTTCAATCCAAGAGAGTGTTTGTTGATGCATAATGTCTATCGCCTACGTCATCAGTCTGTGTCGTGTCATTGTATGTAACAGGCTAGTTTGAAATGTAAAGTTATGTATGTAGGCCAGTTCGCACGACCTGGAAGGTCAGGTCGCACGAACTGGAGCTTGTCAGTTCGTGCGGACTGGGAGTGTTATCTTGTGCGATCTGGAATGCCTATATATAGTCAAGTAGTGTTCTTCATTTGTAAAGATTCTGGAGAATTCTGTAACGAAGTGCTGTCCGATTCTCTCTGTACGAAAACGTATTATATCAATGAAGAACATGTTTAAAGTGACTTTCTACTCTTCTACTCCTGTTCTAACACTGATTGATGGTTTCTAGTCTGATTCCGCCTTTCTAGAAACTAGATCTTACCCTGATTGAGTCGTTTTGGATGAATCATCGATCCTACAAGTGGTATCAGAGCTCAGGATGAGTCAAATCTGTTGATATCAGTGTTTTGAACGGTTTAGAATCATAAACTTCTACTCTTTCTTGGATTTTCAGACGAATTCATGGACAAAATGGACTGAATTTTGGATATTGTGTGTAAAACATCATTTTGAACAATCATACAAAGTTACAGACCGTAAATCAAACTAAAACAGATCAAAAAATGTCAAAAAATTGAAATTTTGCCCAAATCGCATGAAAATGATGCTCAAATCGTCTGAAATTGATCAGATCGTTTGAATTTTGTTCAAACCGTTTGAAATTCTGGTCCAGGTCGCACGGATTGGACCAGATCGTTTGAAAGTTTCAAAAATTGTTTCCAACTTGCACGACTTGAGTCATCAGACCGTGTGAAAATATCAGATCGTGTGAAGTTGTTCAGATTGCCCGAGCTGATCAAAATTTTCTCTCACCTTTCACGGATTGGATAGTCCAGGTCGTCTGAAAGTCCAGATCGTTTGGAAGTCCAGGTCGCTTGAAATTGGAATTTTTCAAAACGTAGAAATTTTTTCGAAACATTTTTCAAAGTATAAAATGGACAATCAAGAGTTTTACAATGCATTTTTCGGAGGAGGTATAAGTCCTCAAACTCCAGCGAGTATAGCCCTGAATGTGAATATGGATAAAGAGCTAGGAACCATGCAAAAACCACCGAAACTGCTCAACATTGAAGATTATTCGGGGTGGCAGGATAGATTTCGCACGTGGGTTCAGGCGAATCACCTCGAATGTTGGTTGAAAGTTGAAACGAAATATGTAGTTCCTACGAATGATGTTGGTCTTCCGAAAACACTTAACACGTTAACTCCGGCTGAACAAGAAAGCTTTAAAGCCGATAAGAAGATGGTCAATATATTGCAACATGCAATCAAGGAAGACATCTTGGTACTGTTACAGCATCAGGGTGACGCGCAATCTATTTGGAACTCTCTTAAAATCAAATTTCTTGGGAGTGCTGCAATGATCAAAAGAAAAAAGGCGCTACTGAAAAAAGAATTCGACATTTTTACTTCTATCAGTGGAGAATCAACGAAAGAATTTATTGAGAGGTACTGTCACTTGGTAGTGGAGATGAAACGTTTGAATATAGACAAATCAGATGAAGAGTGGGTTGATAAGTTGGCTGATGCACTACCACAAGAAGAGTAGGGTACATTCTTATTGGTTTTGAAGAACAATTTGGAATACGTGGGTTTCAATCTAAGTACGTTTATCGAGAGAATTGAAGCTCAAGAGCTTGAACTTCGGAAGATGAGGAAAATGAAATCTGCTAACGTACAGCAAGATGTTCAGCTTTATTACAAAGGAAACTCATCTACCACATCTACTCCAAGTCCAAAGATTCAAACGGCATTCAGTGCAGATTCTTCATCGGGAGTACCTCAAAGCATGCCTAACAACAACTTTTCACCGTTTCCAAACTACGAACCGAATCCTAAGGTTCAGAATGTTCAAGAATAGGTTTCTTCTCAGAGTTCTTCAGGTTCAAACAATCAGAGTTATAGTCATGGGATACTGTGCAATATCGCTGTTAATATAAAAAACGGTCAAGATTTTACCGAGACAACAGCAAAGAAGCATATAGCACTTCTAGCTTATGTACTTGAATCTTACGAGAGTCTAGTAGCCGGACGAATTGGTAACCCAGACATGACTAAAGAAGATTATGATCAAATTGATCCCGAGGAACTAGAACTCATCGACATAAAATGGGGTATGGCGAGCATTGTGAGAAGAGCTCAGCGGTTCATGGAAATTACCAGAAGAAGTAGTCTTGCAGGTCCTGATCCTAAACTTGGATTCGACAAATCGAAGTTGACTTGCTTCAAGTGTAAAGAGAAGGGGCACTTCAAACGCGAATGTCCGAACAGAGAAGTTAATAACCACCAGAATCCATTCGCCAATGATTATTACAGACAGGCCATCTATCATAAAAACAGTCAACAACCATTCAATCCACGACCTCAAATCGAGAACGGTCAATCCAAACAAACAGAAAAAGCTCTTTTAGTGAATCAAGATGACGAAAAGATTCCAGAAGGTTTCAGTTGGGATAAGTACGTTCCAGGAAGTGGTCTTGCAATGATGGCTGAAATTACTGAAGAGCCGGAACCGGAAATCGAGGAATGTGTTCCTGAAGTTGAAGAAGTCAGTGAAGTGGTGAATGAAGAAAGTTTTGCAGATCTAGAAGAGGAGGCAGCAGCGGTCTACTATTATCAATCTGAATAGGAGGTTATTACTAATGCATTTAAATCTATAATGCCATCTAATGTGTTTAATTCTTTTGAAGGTTTCTTTAGTGAACCGACTACGGGTTTTTGCCCACAGTACGAAGTGGAACAAACTCCGGTTCAAGAGATCATTGATGTCTTAAAGGAAATGAATGAAGAGACTTTGAAAGAAATAGCAGACAAAGCTCTTATGGTCAAGCTGCAAGAAGTAGAACAAACTAAAACACCTTCTGATAACAATGAGACAAAAGATGCAACTCAAGAGTCAGTGTCTGTTGAAAAGGAGTCAATTATCGAGACTTGTGATACGTATGAGTCAGGAGAGAAGTCCGAGTCCGATGACAAATCAGAAAATGTGAAGTCCGAATCAGAAGAGAAATCTGAGTCTGATTCCGAAAAGTTTGGTAAATCGGAAAGTAAAAATGATAAACAAGAAAATGTTTTTGAAAAAATTGATCCAATTCTTGAAAAGCCATGCGAAAACTGTTTAAAACCATGCATGGATTGTCTTGAAAAAGACAAACAGTCTCAAGAGTTGAAAAAGTTTAACGACAAATTAAAATTTGATTTTAATGATGTTAAAGAAGCTTATGACACTCTGTCGCGATCAATCAAAATGATTCACACTGAGAGTAAAGAAAATGATAAAATTGCTAATTTGCTCATAGCTACGGTCATGGATAAGCAAATGTCGATTAACATTCATCTGGACACAATCGTATCTCTAAAAAAAGGAACTTTAACTGATGCGCATTGAGACAGAAAGAGTCGACAAAAAGTTGATCAGTTATCTTTCATCCTCATATGTGATTGATCAGATTGTTCCTCAACAAACTGAAGTTAAACCAGCTTTCAAAAATGTTCCACCTCCAATGTGGAATCATTATTCTCAGAAATATCCAGACGGGGTGGAAGAGGCATTGAATCTCAAACTAAGAACAGAGGAGAATGAGTTACCGGAAAACATAGATGTTACATTCTATCCGTCTGACACCGACAACGAGTCACAACTGGTTAAAACAGTTGTAGACCAAGTGTTGGATGAAGAGAGTGATAACACTCATTTCGAAACAGTTAAAACTCATTTTGAGAATTCCAGTTCAGATTCTGAAGATGACGGAAACTTTCTTGATAAGTTTATCCCAAAGTCAGATAAAGTTTTGGATGACGATTAGATCATTGTGGTTTACATGATGACCGGAACTGACAAACTGTATACTGATTTTGAGTACCCAATTCAGAATGCGAACCTGGAAAAAGTTGAAAAAGTTTTTAAACTCGTGGAAATTGATATCTCAGAAGTTAACAACAATTCGTTTCTATCAAAACCGAAAAAATATTTTGTTAAACAACCGACAAACAACCCGGGAAAGAAAAGTGAATGGGTGGGTAACAATGTTAATAACAAGAGACATGGTAATAATTACAAAAAGAAAGGTGTTGGTTTTGAGACGAAAATGGCTAAGAAAGCAGTTAAGCCAAAAGATAAATTGAGTGAAGTGTTTATGGCTGGTAATAATACAGAAGTCGAAAAGGATTATATCTTTAGTAAGCAAGCAGTTAATGATTTTATTGCGGCCAAAAAGATAAGAGACGAGGCCAACAGATCCACTTTTGTTGAATATGACAAAAGAATCTGTTATCGATGCAATCAAATTGGTCACATGGCCAAACAATGTGTTAAAAAGATAATAAAACCAGTTTTAAATAAACCAAAACCAAAAATTTCAAAGGATGTTAAGGGAAAATCACCTATGGTATCCCCCGTGCGTATTCTTAAACGCGATGAATCTTTGAAGTCAGAGGACAAACCAAAATCAACTTTTGAAATTGGTGAATCTTCAAAATCACAAAAGACTTCAAAGATTTATCCTAAAACAAAGACTTCCCAAAGTCAATCATGGGTGGAGAAACCTAAACATTCTTTTGAGGAAAAGAAAATGGAAAAAGTTTTAAAATCTGAACAAAAAATCTATGCAACCACCGATGAGTAAATTGAGTTTGAGTTAGATAAAATGATTAAAGAATTCCCACCTATCAAGGAAGGAGCTCTAAAGTCAAACCCAAAATCAGATGTTCCAAATGTTGTTTTTAACATTCCAAAACTTGACAAAGTAGCTCATGATATTGTTTTTGGTAGTATACCAAATGTTGAAAAATCTTGGGTATCATTGATTAAGTAAATGTCTTTTGATGTGTGTAGGGGCTTCCAAGGTCTATCATTTCTAAATGGATAATGGATAGCGGCGCCTCACGGCACATGACAGGGATGTTAGCACTGCTATACGACGTCAAATCAATCAATGGAGGTTATGTCGGGTTTGCTGGAACTCAAGTTGGTAGAATTGTTGGAGAAGGAATACTTACTAATGGGGTCGTAACATTCGATAAAGTGAACTACATTGCTGAGTTAGAAAACAATCTGTTGAGCATCTCTCAGATTTGTGACAAGTCATTCACTGTTCATTTTACAAAAGATGAATGTCTGATTCTTAAATCAGGGTTTAAAACGCGCTCCTCGTGAACACGATCTCTATATACTAGACATGAGCGTTGCAACAACGACAGATAAAAAGGCACAATGTTTTGTGAGTAAGACGAAGGCGACTGAGAAAGAATCCATCATGTGGCATCGTAAAATGGGTCATATTCATTTGAGAAAGATGAACTTTTTAGTTCATAATGATCTTGTAGACGGTGTTAATTTGAAAAGCTTCCATCTTAACGATGACTGTATTGAATGTAAAAAATGGAAGCAGACGAAGAAATCGCACCGAAAAAGCTCTTGAACTCCATCAGATTACCGCTCGAAAGACTCCATATGGATCTATTCGGACCGGTAAATGTGAAAAGCATAAGTGGAGATCTATATTGTTTAGTTGCACTGACGACTTTACAAGATTTTCCTGGGTGATGTTTCTAGAGAGAAAAGATGAAACGTTTGATTCTTTGATGAGGCTATTCAAAAAGATGGAGAATGTTTACAAACTGCCGATTAGACGTATTCGAAGCGACAATGGCACGGAATTCAAGAACAACCGTATGCTCGAATTCTGCAACGATAAGGGCATTCTTCATGAGTTCAGTGCACCATATACTCCTCAACAAAACGGTGTTGCAGAAAGAAAAAATTGAACGTTGATCGAAATGGCTCGCACCATGTTAGCAGATTCAAAATTACCGGTATATTTTTGGATTGAAGCGGTCGCCACGGCATGTTACACGCTCAATCGGGTTCTTACGGTGAAGAAGTACAAGAAAACTTATTTTGAATTACTTCATCTTTACAAACCGAATTTGAAATTTTTAGAACCATTTGGATCACCATGCACATTCATTGATCCAGACGGTAAATTTGGTTCGAAAGCTAATGAAGGTTTTTTTGTAGGATACGCTAGTCTGTTGAAGAGAGGTTTCGTTCCGAGTTTGGGGAAGATCATACAAGTTCAAGACGTTGACTGTCAACGGTTTACTGCTCCGAATTAACTTCCCGGAAACAGGTTGCTATTTGATTACAATAATCTCTGGGAGTCATTCCATTTACCGACAGAGCCGAATGAGGAGGAACTGGCATTCTTATACCAACAACAGCAGTCTCTTTCACAAGAACAAGTGCCGAGACCGTTGGTAGTTTCTTCGCCCACCGTGGGTTCAAATGATCATGAGGCTGGTCCTAGTGGAACTGCACATGTACCCCAGAAGAAACAACTCCAATATTTGATCAATCTGACGACTCAGAATCGGAAACCGATCCGATTTATGATGAGGAACCAAATATTGCGACTTCAAATGCTTTTGATCACACGGGTGATCAGAATATAACAAATTTGCAATCGGAAGTGAGCGTACTGGATGCAGTCATGCCAAGAACGTTATCTTACCATCCGTCAGAGCAAATCATTGGTGACCTTCAAAGCGGCGTGAAAACCCGTGAACAAATAAACAAAGGGCTTACATGTTTTTACTCCTCTGTAGCACCTTTACAAGTAGACTTCTCATTAAAATGTTTTATCTCACAGGTAGAGCCAAAAACATACAAAGAAGCATTAAACGAAGAGAGTTGGGTAAATGCAATGCAAGAGGAGTTACAACAGTTTGAAAAGCTTGGAGTGTGGAGGTTGGTTGATCTCCCGGAAGATCAGAAGTTGATCAAGACCAAGTGGGTCTTCAAATGTAAGAGATATGATAGACGGGTTATAGTAAGGAACAAAGCACGGTTGGTAGTCCAAGGATTTAGTCAGCAAGAAGGGATTGACTTTACTGAAGTATATGCTCCCGTTGCTCGACTTGAGGCAATTAGAATCTTCTTGGCGTTCGCGTCATGGAAAGGGTTCAAGGTCTATCAACTGGATGTCAAATCTGCATTCCTCTACGACAAGATTAAAGAAGTGTATGTAGGTCAACCAGCGGGTTATTACCGATCCAGTACACAAAGACAAGGTGTATCTACTTGACAAGGCGTTATACGGATTACACCAGGCCCCGAGAGCCTGGTACGAGACGCTTTCCCAGCATCTGTTAACCAACGGGTTCACCAGAGGGACTGTCGATAGTACCCTGTTCACTAAAGAGGTTGCAGGAGATCTACTGATCGTGCAAATATATGTTGATGATATAATTTTCGGATCAACAAACGATGAGTTGTGTAAAGAGTTTGAGAAGGTCATGAAGCAGAAGTTTGAAATGAGTTCAATGGGGGAGATGAAGTTCTTTCTCGGGCTTCAAGTTGAGCAACTGCCCGATGGAATCTTCATACACCAGACCAAGTATGTGAATGATGTGTTGGACAAATTCAATATGTCCTAATCATCTCCCATATCAACCCCCTGGCTTTGAATCATGGTATCTGTCCGGATGAAAGTGGTGAGAAAGTGGATGAAACGCAATATCGGTCAATCATAGGTTCGCTAATGTATCTGACAGCATAACGACCGGACATCATGTATCCAACCTACCTCTGCGCCCGGTATCAGTCAAGTCCCAGAGCATCACACATGACGATAGTGAAGAGAATCTTACGGTATCTCAAAGGTTTCCCAAGCACCAGCTTGTGGTATCCCCGATCCGGTGACTTCTCTCTAACTATATATTCTGACTCTGACTTCGGGTGCTGTAAGTTGAACGCTAAGTCCACAACTACTGGGTGCCAGTTCTTCGGAACTCGGCTAATCACTTGGCAGTGTAAGAAACAGACCACAGTCTCTCTTTCGACTTGTGAGGCTGAATACGTTTCGGCTTCCAGCTATTGTTCTCAGATCCTCTAGATCCAACAGCAAATGAGGGACTATGGTTTACAATTCTTAGACACACCAATTTTTGTGGACAACGAGGCAGCCATTAATATCACTAAAAATCTGGTTCAACACTCTAAAACAAAACATATTGAGATTCGACATCATTTTATTCGTGATTGCTACGAGAAAAAATTGATTCGAATTGATTATATTCACACCGATGATCAGAGATCTGATTTTTACCCTAAACCCTTTGATAAAACAAGATTTAATTATCTTTTAAAATTGAACGGGTTAAATAATTTGTTTTTTGGGAGGGTGGTAGAGTGTGTGGCCGAGGCTGACGACGATCAGAAGCGATCTGCGTCTAGTTGTCATGTTTTCAATACAGTTTCTTTACTGCTTTTGATAAAACCAAAAACACAAAAATATGTTTTTGATTTTAGGGGGAGAAAGTTTATAGAAAATACAAAAACATGATAAAATTTCATAAATACAAAAACATTGTTTATCAAAAATGAGGTTTGTGTGAAAAAGAGGAAATGATAGTCATAAGTGGACTATCACAACATGCTAAAGAAATGGAAAGTCAAAATGTTTTTAAACGAGTCTCACTAATGATGTGTTAGTAGACTTCACACAATTAGTAGATTGAGTTCGAGATATAAACATATCAAATAACTGCTTATCCTCGTGGGGAGCATCTTTTGGATATATGGGTAACCCCCGAAATCTTGTTTGAAGGGCTTTCTATTTCTGACATACTAGGTCTTTGTACGTGATGATATCTGGGGTATTATACCAGGACTTCTGATTTTGTGGGAGCAATAGCCTAGTCCTCGTATAATATTCTGCACTGCTTTATTCTTAAAGCTCACCCTCAGCATAAAAATGATGAAACATTGAAAAATTCTAATCATGTGCTGTTGAAAAGAAGATCCCCAAGGGGACCCACCTAAAGTTGAGCCATCATCTCTTTGTCTGAACAGAAGTTCTAACCTGAGCTCTCATGGCTTCGCATTCACCCCTTACAGATATCATTAGTGTGCACTCACGTGTAAGACTGAATATAGAAGTCTGGACACGGGAGTATATTCTGAGGTGGGACACGCGAATAAGTTAGTCCTTAAAACACTAATTCGTATCTTGAATCAATTGAAACTTGTGTAGAAGTTTAAGTGGACAACAATACTGACAATCAGAAGTGAATTTGTTTAAGACTTAATGTTAAATCAATATCAACGGTGTTAGTGATATGTCTAAAAAACTGATATGATTCTCTTACACAATCTAACAAAAAAAATTGTCTGTAAATATGTTTGTACAGTTTCCAGTTTCTTCAATTCCAAAAGATTTCTGTTTGTTTAGCTAAAATGTTGAAAAATCCAAAAAGATTTGATACTTCATCTTATTTTCGACAACAGACGTGGGGGATCTAATGATCAAAGTTCCACAGTGCTAAACATGTCAGATCATTTGGGTTGGATAAGAAAACTTTGAGAAAAAGTGTTGGTAATTGCTCAAAATGTTTAAAAGTTCATTAATTTGAACTTAAAATGTTTCAAAATTATCAGCGAGATCATAATTTGGTCAGCCAAGGTCATTAACTTGGACTTGGCAAGCTAAATAGTTGACCAGGGTCATTAACTTGGACTTGGTTAACTGAGTGTGTTGGTAAAAAGTTAAAAAGTTAAAAAATTCAAAAATAATGAAAATAAGAGGTTCACACGAGGTGACCAATTCGCAGGAGCTGGCCAGAATGTTTTAACTTGGCCAGATCGTTCCAAAACTTTCAACTCGTGCGAGCTGGCCAAACCGCCTCAACATCAACTCGCACAACCTGGCTCCTCTATATAAAAGGGAGACCAAATCGTGTGAATGTTTCAGTCTCATACCACTCCGCATCACAACACATACTTCGAGCGATCTGAGCATTTTGATTGATTTCTTTGTGTTCAAGCCTGTAATATTGTAATATGTGGTTCGGAATCCTTGTATAAGTTGGTTCGCACAACTTATATAATGGGAAAGGTATAGATTGATGATTAATTGAACCGAATCACATGAATTCGTATGAACTTGAACGAACAGTGTTGGTGCATAATGTCTATAGCCTACGTCTACAATCTAGGTCATGTCGGTAGCTTGTATAGGGGTGCAAAGTGTCAAAATATAAAGTTCTGTATGTATGAAAGTCATTTCGCACGAAATAGCATTTGGCTATTTCGTACGAAATCAAAGTTGGCTATTTCGTACGAAATAGCATGTTGCTATTTCGTGCGAAATCAGTTGCCTATAAATAGGCAGTGTTGGTTTTTCATTTAGTACGAAATAGGTGAACGTGTAACGAAGTGCTACCCAATTTTCACCATGTAATCAAGTTGAATATCAATGAAAAACCTGTATTAAGTATAAATCTCTGTTTCTACATCATTCTATCACTGATTCTCAGTTGTTTGACTGTTTTCGCCTTTCAAACAGCTTAGATTTGACTCTGAACGACTCATATAGGTCGCAAAACGATCCTACAAGTGGTATCAGAGCTCAGGATGAGTCAATTCATTTGAATCAGTGCTTAGAATTCTGTTTTTCTACACATTCATGGATTTCTGGACAAATTCACAGAGAAAATGGACTGATCTTTTAATATAACGTGTAAAATACAGTTTTAACAAATCCTTGAAAGAATCAGACCTAAATTCAGACTAAAAGTGACAAAAATGGGCCAAAAACCTGATTTCGTTTGAACGAGCACTATTTCGTTTGAAAAAGAGAGTTGATTTCGTACGCAATGAGCCATTTCGCATGAAATTTCATCATTTCGCTTGAAAACTACTTTCATTTCGCACGAAATAGGTTGTTTCGCTTGAAAAAGCATTTCGTCTGAAGTATTTCGCACGAAAAGAAGGTTTTTGCTTATTTCGTACGAAATGACACTTGATTTCGCATGAAAGTGTTATTTCGTTTGAGTAGTTGATTCCGTTTGAAATTGTGATTTCGTTTGAGAATCTGATTCCGCATGGAACTTGTTTTCGTGTGAAAGTCCATTTAGTTTGTGATTTCGTACGAAAGTTCATTTCGTGTGTAGAAAGTGATTTCTCTTGAAAGTGACTGTTTTCAAAAACTTGAAAATTTTTCCGAAACTGTTTTTCGTAAAATGGATAACCAAGAGTTTTACAACCTGTTTGCCGGTGGGGGAATGACGGCAGCACAAACCACAGCTAGTATCGTGCAAAATGTGAACATGGAAAATGAACTCGGTACAATGCAGAAACCGCCGAAGTTGATGAACATTGTTGACTATTCCGGGTGGTCAGATAGGTTTAAGACATGGGTGCAAGCTAATCATTTCGAATGCTGGATGAAAATCGAGTCAAAATATGTTCCTCCAAAGAATGGTTGGGGAATAGAGAAAACTATCGGAAGTTTAACTCCACTTGAACAAGATGATTTCAAGGCATAAAAGAAAATGATGAGTATCCTACAGCAAGCCATCAAAGAGGATATCTAAGTTTTGCTACAAGATCAAAGTAGCTCACAGTCTGTCTGGAATTGTCTAAAAGTCAAATTTCTTGGAAGTGCTTCAATGATAAAAAGCAAAAAGGCACTGCTAAAGAAGGAATTTGATATCTTTACGGGTATAAAGGGTGAGACAACGAAACAGTTGATCGAGAGATATTGTCATCTGGTTGTTGAGATGAAGAGATTGAGTATAACCAAAACAGATGAAGAATGGGTTGATAAACTAGCAGATGCGTTACCGTACGATGAGTGGGGCACATATCTGATGGTTCTGAAAAACAATAATGAATATGTTGGATTCAATCTTAGCTCGTTTATCGAAAAAAATGAATCGCATGAGCTTGAGTTGACAAAGATTAGAAAAATGAAATATTCAAGTGTGCAACAAGATGTTTCATTGTATTACAGAGGAAGCACATCTGCAACATCGAATTTAAGTCCAAAAAAACAGACTGCATTCAGTGCTGATTTTACATCAGGAGTTTCACCTGGCACACCGAGTAGCAATTATTCACCAATTGCAAGTTTTGAACCAAATCCAAAGGCTCAAAACTCACCAGATCAATCTTATACTCAAAGTTCCTCAGGATCAAACAGTCAAAGTCAAGGTCCAGGAATTATGTGCAACATAGCGGTGAACATTAAGAATGCTCAAGACTTTAATGAATCATCAGCGATACAGCACATAACACTACTTGCTTCGGTGCTTGAATCTTATGAAAGTTTGGTTGCAGGTAAAATTGGAAACCCTGATATGACAAAGGAAGATTATGATCAGATCAATCCAGAGGAGCTGGAGTTGATCGATATCAAATGGGGAATGGCAAGTTTGGTGAGGAGAGCTCAAAGATTTATGGAAATTACTGCTCGAAACAGTCTTTCAGGACCGGATAGCAAGCTTGGGTTTGATAAATCAAAAGTCACATGTTTCAAATGCAAAGAGAAGGGACATTTCAAACGTGAATGTCCAAACCGAGAAGTCAACAATCACCAAAATCCGTTTACAAACGACTTCTACAGGCAAGCTATCTATCACAAGACAAGTCAACAACCATTCACCCAAAGACCTCAAATCGAAAACAAACCTGAAAAAGCTCTTCTAGTCAATCAAGATGATGAGAATGTTGCAGAGGGGTTTAGTTGGGATAAGTATATCCCTGGTAGTGAGAGTATGGCAATGATGGCAGAAATTGTGGAAGAACCAGAATGCGTTGTGGAAACAGAGGAAGTCAGTGAAGTCATGTCTGAAGAAAGTTTGGCAGAACTTGAAGAAGTAGCTGCAGAAGTTTACTACTATCAATTTGAACAAGAGATTATTGCTAGTTCTTTCAAATCAATAATGCCTCCTAATATGTTTGACTCTTTTGCGGGATTTTTCAGTGAGCCAACCGCAGGCTTCTGTCCACAATACGACGTTGAGAAAGCTCCAGTTGAAGAAATAATAGACGTTTCGAAAGAAATGAATGAAGAGACTTTAAAAGAAATTGCTGACAAGGCGTTGATGGGCAAGCTAAAAGAGGTAGAAGCAGAGTCTGTCGAAACAGAGTCAGTCGAAGGTGTATCTGTCGAAACAGAGTCAGTTGAAAAGGTGTCTGAAGAGAAATCAGGAAATGAGGAGATCAAATCAGGAGAAAAGTTAGAGTCAGAGTCTGATGGGTTTGGTAAAAGGGATCTTAAAAAGGATAATGAGGAAAAGGTTTCTGAAGAGATTGATTCAATTCATGAAATTCTATGCAAAAACTGTTTAAAACCCTGCATGGATTGTCTTGAAAAGGACAAACAATTTCAAGAATTGAAGAAATTTACTGATGAAGTAAAATATGATCTCAGTGAGATAAAAGAAGCATATGACACTTTGGCTGGATCAATCAAAATGATTATAAAATAAAGTTTTGAAAATGATAAAGCAACGAATTTGCTAAAATCTACTGTCATGGATAAACAGATGGAAATTAACATCAATCTGGACACAATTGCTTCTTTGAAAAAAGAACTTGAGTTAATGAGAATTGAAACTGAGAGAGTTGATAAGAAACTGATGAGTTATGTTGCTTCATCATATGTGATTGATCAAATTATTCCGCAACAACCTGATGCAAAACCTGTCTTCAAAAGTGTTCCACCCCCAATGTGGAATCATTATACACAAAAATATCCAAATGGGGTGGAAGCTGCGTTGAATCTCAAGTTGAGAATGAGTTGCCTGAGAATATTGATGTTACATTTTCTCCATCCGACACTGATAATGAGTCACAGGTGATCAAAAATGTTGTTGACCAAGTGTTAGATGAAGAAAGTGATAACTCAGAGTTTGATACTGTGAAAACTCATTTTGAAAACTCCATTTCTGATTCTGAAGAAGAAGGTAACTTCTTGGACAAATTTATACCAAAATCAGATACAGTTGCGAATGATGATTCGATCATTGTGGTTTACACAATGACCGGAACTGACAAACTCTATTCTGATTTTGAGTATCCAATCCGGAACGCGAACATGCACAATGTTGAAAAAGTGTTTAAGCTTGTGGAGATTGATATTTCTGAGGTTAACAACAATGAGTTTCTTTCAAAACCGAAAAAGTCTTTTGTGAAACCACAACCAAACAACTCGGGAAAGAAAGAGTGGGTGGGCAATGGTGGTAATAACAAGAGAAATGGAAACAACTTCAAAAACAAAAGTATTGGTTTTGAAAAGAAAATGGCTAAGAAGAATGTCAAGCCAAAAGAAAAGATGAGTGATGTTTTTGTTGCTGGTCCAAGTGTTGATGCTGAAAAGGACTATATCTTCAGTCAAAAAGCCATTGACGTTTTCAATGCAGCTAAGAAGTTGAGACAGGAAACCTACAGATCAACTTTTGGCGAGTATGACAAAAGAATATGTTACCGCTGCAATGAAATTGGTCACATGGCCAAGCAGTGTGTGAAAAAGCTTGAGAAACCAGTTTTGCAAAAACCCAAACCTAAAATTTCAACTGATGTTAAGGGCAAAACACCAATGATTTCCCCCGTTCGAATTTTGAAAAGAGGAGAATCTTTGAAGTCCGATGATAAGCCAAAATCAAATTTTGAGATTGGTGAATCTTCGAAATCACCAAAGACTTCAAAGGTTTATCCGAAGACAAAAATTTTTGAAAACCAATCATGGGTGGCAAAATTAAAACAATCAGTTGAAGAAAAGAAGATGGTAAATGAGTTAAAATTTGAACCAAAAGTTGTTGCAAATGATGTTGAAAAACTGGAATTTGAACTAGACAACTTGCTTGAGGAATTTCCACCAATTAAGGAGGGAGATTTAAAACCAAAATCCAAACCTGTTGTTCCAAACGTCATCATTAACATTCCGAAAGTTGATGTGTCATGTGATCTTGTGTTTGGTAGTGTTCCAAAGGTAAAGAAATCGTGGGCTTCATTGTTTGAATGAATTTCTTTGATGTTTGCAGGGGCTTCCAAGGTCAATAATCTCTAAGTGGATCATGGACAGCGGAGCTTCGAGGCATATGACGGGAATTTTGGCTTTGCTCTACGATGTTAAATCAATCAACGGAGGATATGTTAGATTTGCAGGAAATCAGGGTGGAAGAATAGTTGGTGAAGGAACTCTAACAAATGGAGTCGTAACGTTTGACAAAGTGAACTATATCATCGAACTTGAAAATAATCTATTGAGCATATCACAGATTTGTGACAAATCTTTTACAGTACACTTTACAAAAAATGAGTGCTTAATCATAAAACCTGGTTTTAAAATTCCTGAAGACATGGTGTTGATGCGAGCTCCCCGGGAAAATGATTTGTATGTCCTGGATATGAGCGTCGCAACAAAAACAGATCATAAGAAATAGTGTTTTGTAACAAAAACAAAAGCAACAGAAAAGGAGTAAAAAATGTGGCATCGAAATATGGGCCACATTCATGTCAGAAAAATGAACTTCCTTGTACACAATGATCTTGTTGACGGTGTAAATCTTAAAAATTTTCATTTGAATGATGATTGTGTAGAGTGCAAGAAGGGAAAACAAACGAAGAAGACACACCCAAAGAAGATGTTGAACTCAATCAGAGTACCGCTTGAAAGGCTCCACATGGATCTTTTTGGACCAGTTAATGTGAAGATTGTGAGTGGAGACTTGTATTGTCTGGTGGTCACTGACGACTTTACCAGATTTTCATGGGTGATGTGTATTGAAAGCAAAGACCAAACGTTTGATTCGTTGATGGTTCTATTTAAGAAAATGGAGACATTGTACAAACTGCCGATCAGAAGAATTAGAAGTGACAACGGAACGGAGTTTAAGAACAATCGCATGCTCGAGTATTGCAATGAGAAAGGAATTCTTCATGAATTTAGTGCACCATATACTCCACAGCAAAATGGTGTAGCTGAACGAAAGAATCGTACACTGATTGAAACTGCTCGAACTATGCTTGCCGATTCCAAGTTGCCAATATACTTCTGGAGTGAAGCAGTTGCAACAGCATGTTATACGTTAAACCGTGTTCTCACAGTGAAGAAATACAAGAAAACCTACTTTGAATTGCTACATCGATATAAACCAAATTTGAAATTTTTAGAACCGTTTGGATCTCCTTGTACATTTATAGATCCGGATGGAAAATTTGGTGCAAAGGCTAACGAAGGTTTCTTTGTAGGTTATGCGAGTCCGCTGAAAAGAGTGTTCGTTCCATGCTTAGGGAAGATAATACAAGTTCAGCATGTTGATTGTCAAAAGCATACCGCTCCGGCACAACTTCCCAGAAAAAGAATGCTCTTTGACTATGACAAACTCTGGGAGTCATTCCAACTGCCGACTGAGCCAAGTGAGGAGGAACTAGCACTATTGTACCAGTATCAGCAATCTATGTAACAAGAACAAGTGCCAAGACCGCTAGTAGTTTCTCCACCCACCGAGGGTTCAAACAATCACGAGGCCGGTCCAAGTGGAACTGTTCAGGAACCTCTAGAGGAACCCGCTCCAACATTTGATAATTCTGACGTCTCAGAATCGGAAGATGGTCCGATTTTTGACGAGGAACCAAATGTTGCATCTTCAGAAGCTGTTGATCACACCGGTGATCAGGACATAACCAATCTACAATCGGAAGTGAACGTGCCTGACACGATCATGCCAAGAACTTTGTCGTATCATCCTTCTGAGCAAATTATCGGAGATTTTCACAGTAGAGTGAAAACACGAGATCAGATCAACAGAGCTCTTACATGTTTTTATACAACTGTCACTCCTTTACAAGTTGATTTCTCTCTAAAATGTTTCATCTCACAGGTTGAACCACGAACGTATAAGGAAGCTTTAACTGAAGAAAGCTGGGTGAACGCTATGCAGGAAGAGCTGCAGCAGTTTGAGAAGCTGGGAGTATGGAGATTGGTAGATCTTCCTGAAAATCAGAAGCTGATAAAGACTAAGTGGGTCTTTAAGTGTAAAAGAGATGATAGAGGAGTGATTGTAAGAAATAAAGCACGATTGGTAGTACAGGGTTTCAGTCAGCAAGAAGGCATTGACTTTACAGAAGTGTATGCACCTGTTGCTAGACTCGAGGCGATAAGAATCTTCCTGTCATTCGCGTCCTGGAAAGGATTCAAAGTCTACCAACTAGATGTGAAATCTGCATTCCTTTAGGGCAAAATCAAAGAAGAAGTGTACGTTGGACAACCACCGGGGTTTACAGATCCAGTGCCCAAAAACAAAGTCTATCTTCTTGATAAAGCTCTTTACGGACTTCACCAGGCCCCGAGTGCCTGGTACGAGACGCTTTCCCAACATCTGTTAGCCAACGGGTTCATCAGAGGGACGGTTGATAGTACTTTGTTTACAAAAGAGGTTGCAGGGCATCTATTGATCGTGCAGATTTACGTCGACGACATCATCTTTGGATCGACAAATGATGATTTGTGTAAAGAGTTTGAGAAGGTTATGAAGAAAAAGTTTGAGATGAGTTCAATGGGGGAGATGAAGTTCTTCCTAGGGCTACAGGTTGAGCAAATGCCCGAAGGAATCTTCATTCATCAAACCAAATACATGAACGATGTTCTGGAAAAATTCAACATGTCTGAATCTACTCCAACATCAACCCCCCTGGCTCAAAATCACGGGATCTGTCAGGATGAAGGTGGAGAGAAAGTGGACGAGACGTATTAATGATCGATAATTGGATCTTTGATGTATTTGACTGCGTCCAGACCGGATATCATGTATCCAACTTGTCTATGCCCCAGATATCAGTCCAGCCCGAGACAGTTGTCACACCCCGACCACGTAAAGCAACTAGACGTTGCAGAAACGTCGGGGAGTGTTGTAACAGAATTATTG
>JARYGA010031893.1:0-96113 GCA_030545235.1 Helianthus tuberosus
TTTTATCCGAACCAGGGTGTACCGAGTATCGAGACTTGTGAGCTTCATCCATTACCAGCTCACGTAAATTACCATAAAGTGGAACCCAAATGCGTCCTGTGACGTAGTAAGCACCATCTTCCTTCTGTTCTAAACGTTGTCTTGAGCCACGTAGGGCTTCAGCCCTGACATTTTCTGGTTTCAATGCTTCTGTCTGAGCATCTCGTATCTGGGAAGGAAGGTTAGACTGTATGGTGAGTTGTAAAGCTCGCACGCGCTTAGGCGCGGTGTCCTTTCGACTGAGGGCGTCAGCCACAACATTGGCTTTGCCTGGATGGTACCTGATTGAGCATTCATAGTCGTTTAGCAGTTCGACCCATCGTCGTTGTCGCATATTCAGTTCCTTCTGTTTGAAGATATGTTCGAGGCTTCTGTGGTCAGTGTAGATAGCACATTTAGTGTCGTACAAGTAGTGTCGCCATATCTTAAGTGCAAAAACAACCGCTCCCAACTCTAAGTCGTGTGTTGTGTAATTCCGTTCGTGAACCTTAAGTTGGCGCGAAGCGTAAGCAATAACTTTATCCCTCTGCATCAATACACATCCAAGACCTTGGATAGAAGCGTCGCAGTAGACTACGAAATCGTCCGTGCCTTCAGGCAATGCGAGGATAGGTGCGCTACAGAGTCTATCCTTTAAGTGTTGAAACGCTGTTTCCTGTGCATTACCCCAACGGTAAACAACACCCTTCTGCGTCAGTAGTGTAAGTGGCTGAGCAATCTTTGAGAAGTCTTTGATGAACCGTCTATAATAACCCGCCAAACCCAAGAATTGGCGTATTTCGGTTGGGGTACGAGGTGCAGGCCAGTTCTTGATCGAATCCACCTTGGATGGATCTACATGGATCCCATCTTTGTTCACCACGTGGCCTAAAAAGTGGACTTCACGAAGCCAGAAGTCACATTTAGAAAACTTAGCGTATAGCTGTTCCGTTCGTAGAAGTTCCAGTATAAGTCGTAAGTGCTGCTCGTGTTCCTCCTGACTTTTCGAATAAATCAGGATGTCGTCGATGAAGACAATGACGAACTTGTCGAGATAGGGTTTGCACACCCTGTTCATAAGATCCATGAATACGGCAGGCGCGTTCGTTAGCCCGAATGGCATGACCATAAACTCGTAGTGGCCGTAACGAGTTCTAAATGCTGTTTTAGAGACGTCCTCATCCCGGACTCTCAGCTGATGGTACCCTGACCTTAAGTCTATCTTGGAGTAGTAGCTCGACCCTTGCAGCTGGTCGAATAAATCATCTATGCGCGGAAGAGGATAACGATTCTTGATCGTCACCTTGTTGAGTTCACGGTAGTCTATACACATCCTGAACGTACCGTCTTTCTTCTTTACGAATAACACTGGAGCTCCCCAGGGCGAAGAGCTAGGACGTATAAAACCCTTTTCCAAGAGTTCTTGTAGCTGCTTTGACAGTTCTTCTAATTCAGTTGGAGCCAAACGATAAGGTGCTCGAGCTATGGGTGCTGCTCCTGGAGCTAGCTCGATCTGAAATTCGACCTGGCGATGAGGCGGTAACCCAGGTAATTCCTCAGGGAACACTTGAGGAAAGTTACGCACTACAGGAATATCTTCAATCTTTTTCTCTTTCTTCGAGGTATCTGTAACGAGTGCCAAAATAGCAGTGTGCCCCTTGCGTAAACACTTCTGAGCCTTCAAAAAGGAGATAATACCACTCACGACACCACTCTTGTCGCCTTGAACTTCGAGAGGTTCCTTGCCCGACCGAGGAATACGAATAACTTTTTCTTTGCATAAAATCTCCGCTTGTTGTTGAGATAACCAATCCATACCAATGACGACGTCAAAGCTACCCAAGGGTATAGGAATGAGATCGATGGAGAAAGTCTGATCAGCGAGGATAAGATTACACCCTTTCACTATGTGCGTGGCCTCTAGGCTTTTACCGTTAGCTAACTCTACGACATGTTTGGTGTTTAAGAGAGTTGGTGCACGTTTTAACATTTCACTAGCTTTTAGAGACATGTAACTTGTATCCGCACCAGAATCAAATAGTACAGTAACATAAAAGTCGTCAAGAAGAAACTTACCCATAACCACGTTGGGATCATTCCTGGCATCACCCTGACCGATCACAAACATACGGCCTCTAGCACCATTGTTGTTGTTCCCACCGTTGTTGTTGTTCCCGTTGCCCTGATTGTTGTTGTTGTTATTGTTCTGGTTCTGGTTTAACTGAGGGCAATCCCGCTTGTAATGACCTTCAGCCCCACACTGGTAGCATCCCCTGTTTCCCTGCTGCTGCTGCTGAGGCTGGTTTCGTGGAGCAGGTGGTTGTTGTTGCTGGTTCTGATTTGCTGGCCGTACGCTTCTACAATCCTTAGCCTCATGACCCATCTTGAGGCATCTTTGACACTGTTCCCTGCGGCATCTTCCACTGTGGTGTTTGTTGCACCTTCTACACCATGGGTGAATTCCCCGATAGCCACTCTGCCCTTGGCTACCTGATGATTGCTGATTCGGACCCTGGTGATCATTTGTCTTGCGTTGCTGAGCTTGAGACTGAACAGTAGCTGAACCTTTGCTAGAATCCCCCTCCCATTTCCTCTTATTGTCGCTGGGGGTAGCAGGAGTAACTGAAGTGGTAGCGGTAGCAGTAGCGCTGATGCGTTTAGGCAACCTGTTTTGCTCCACCGCCTGATCAGTGAGACGGTGAGCCAGCTGAACAACCTGCTGGTAAGTAGCATGATTTGCTGAAGTCACATGACTTTGGATCTCTGGCACCAGACCCTTAAGATAAAGTTCAATACGCTTGTCTACCAGAGTAGGACACAGTAATGCAAGCTCATTCGATCTCTTGGTATACGCTTCGATCTCAGACCCCGTCATCTTGAGGTTGAAAAACTCGACTTCCAGCTTATGAATATCATCTCGACTGCAGTATTCCTCCTTGATCATCTCTTTGAAATTGTTCCATGGGGTGGCGTTAGCAGCAACCAACCCCAGTATTTGGACCTGAGCTTTCCACCATGTGAGGGCTAAACCCTCGAGGGTACCGGTAGCATATTTCACCCTGCGTGCCTCAGGGCATTCACACATCTCAAACACAGACACCATCTTTTCAAACCAGTGCAGGAGACCTACGGCTCCTTCAGTGCCACTGAAAGTGGATGGACGACAGTCCATGAAAGTCTTGAAAGTGCAAACAGGTGCTTGACCTCCTGCTTGTGCGGCTGCAACTGCCGCAGTAACTCGTTCGTTAATGAGGGCCGTCAACAGGTCCTGAGTCATGTTGATACGTCCAGACATGATCTTCATAGTAAAGGTAACGTAAGTGAGATAGGTTCGCGAATCGTGCGATGACAGAAGAGAGTAAGCACACAAGTGTTCTCAAGTAATAGCATATAGTGGGTTCTGTACTCTAGGCATACCACAAGCAAAGTTCTATGTAGTTCTAGCATGTAGGTAATGTAACATGAATAGTAATACCTATGGTGTTGAGCCTTGCACGTGGAGCGAAGCGTCGTTGTGGATCGTTGAGAGCACTGTTCTGGTTATAGTCTGGTTTTAACAAAATCGTTTTCCCTTTATTAAAACCAAGTTCTCTATAACCAATGGCTCTGATACCAATCTGTCACACCCCCAAAATCCACACGCGGAGTATCACCGCTTGGAGGCGTGACTGACCAGGATCAAGCCACCAATCATATTGAACATATAAGTAAATAGTAAAAATCATTCATCAATACGAAAGGTGTTTTCAAAACCAAACATCAATAAATGTATAGCGGAAGCATTAGTATGTAAACCCAATGTAAATAGTAAATTCAAATGTTTAAATAGATAACATGGCATCATCGATCCATGTCCCACAACGACCTGCTCCTCCCTGTGCAAGCTCCAAATGTACCTAAGGTCCTGCAAGGCATGCAAGAGAGAGTCAACAACTAGTTGAGCGAGTTCACAGTTAATAGTTCAGTATTAGTATAGCGTGAGTAGTAGTATGTTCGTTCGTTACAATGTATCGTATTAGTTTCCATCGCGGCCAATGTCCTTGGCGGGTGTGCGAAGATGTTGGGGAATGTTATTCCCCAAGTATTCTAGACTAGGTTTGTTTGTATCGCGGCCAATGTCCTTGGCAGGTGTGCTAAGATATCGTAAGTTTAGTTCGCGGCCAATGTCCTTGGCAGGTGTGCGAAGACAGTCATAATATCGCGGCCAATGTCCTTGGCAGGTGTGCGAAGATCGTTCAATAAGTGTTACTAGTCTAGCAGTAGGTTCTATCATCTTTGTATGTACAGTAATCATCAAATCCCCATTCCCCCCGGGGAACCCCATGCCTTGGCTTGTGTGAACACACCTTGGTTTGCTCGGTATGCTAGGTGTGTAAGTGCTCGCAAATAATCAATCACGTCCTAAAGTATGCATGTATGTGAAATCAGTTTGTGTCCAAGTTATGCACGTATAAACATGTAGCACGTAATCACAATCATATACAAGATGGCTACACTTAACAGCAGTTAAATATTCCAGTTAACACTTAACAGAATTAACTCAGGTTACTGTGCAGACTAACTGTTCGGCGAAACACACATAATGGCGAAACACAAATTGGCGAAACACAACATCGACGAAACACAACATTTGGCGAAACAAGCTTCTATTTCGTCGACAGTCCTTGGCGAATCACATATTGTGTTTCGTCGTGGTCACCTCGACGAAACACACTCAGTTTCGTCGTATTCAGTTTCGCCGAGGATAGCAGTTCGACATCAAGTCAGTTACGTATGTAAACCCTAATCATCATGTTCTGCCGTTTCTTAATATCATGAAATCATCATACAGCACATAATTCATCATTCACAATATACATAATCATCACAGGACTTCACATCTAGCAGAAACCCTAACTTACGTATATAATACTCGTATCACCGACTCTATCCGCGTACTATCGCGTATCTAAACTCTGATCATCAACAACCACGTATATCACGCATAAACCTGATCTCAACAGTTTACCAGATTCTGATTCGGTTTCATAGGAGATTCGTATATACATTTATCAATTTAACAGCGGGTTATATTACAACATCAAACTCCAATCATCATCATATCAAGAACCCTAACATTTAACATGTATCAGTTATAATTATACATCAACATAGCAGGATCACATGGCACAGAAACACATTCATGGATGAAAGATCAATCAAGACACATAGGATTACTAACCGAGATGATGGTTTGATCGCACAAGAGTTTCTAGTGGGTTCTCGCTTGCCGTCACAGTAAGAGAGCTCTAGGGTTTCGGTTGTGTTGATAGAAAGTGTAAAATGATGATGTTTTACGTAAATAAACTCAGAATAACGTTCTGGGCCCAAACTGGGCTTCGTGAATTACTGGGCCGGCGAAACAGGCTTTTGTTTCGTCGGGATGTATATGGCGAAACAGTCTGTTTCGTCGGGAAGGGTTATGGCGAAACAGCCTTGTGTTTCGTCGGGTTCTTAACAGTTTGAGTTTTACAAACAGTACACATGTTATACAATCACACATAACCATGCAAACACACTAGGTTTTATCATAACATAACTATATAGTCAAAGTCAACGTGCATTAAATGCGAATAAAGAACGTCGGAAATTCGAGTTGTCACAGGTGGGCCCGGTGGGGAGTATAGTGACGTAGTTGATATCATCATAGTCAAACAACACAATATTTAAATGCACAGCGGAAGCAAAAGATAAATATATTACAAACCGATATAAAGTAATATCAAGTATTACAAACGGAATGTAAAGGATCCACAGGCGGATAAAAAAAATGAATCATTTGTTCAACAGACTTTAAGGCATCCAAGCTTGCGAGACTTATTGTGGACGCTAGAAGACAGCCAGCCTATTACGAGTAGTACCTGCACTTAACCTTTTGGAAAATACGTCAGTTTACACTGGTAAATACAATTTAACTGACTCATTTTGAAAAGGGTTGAAAATTGATTTGAATGCACGTGGCACAAAACATTTTATAACTTGGGATAATTATTTAATATTATAATCTTGTGAACGAATTACATGTTACTTGTGCGTTCAGTAGCCCGGATCTCATCCGGGTTAAAGATCAATAGACCCACTACAATATTGAGTTATACACTGACAGGTGTACGCCTACACCCCGTGCTCAGGTCGTGGCCATCTCGTAAGATAATGCCAGGGATATCCGGGACATGGTCATTAACCCCCCAAAGGCTTTAAGTGAACAAGACTGTTTAAACGAGCCGATCAAATTATTCAATTAACCACCCAACGATGTAAGATTTGATGCTCGATCAAGCGGTATTCTATATACCGTAACCCAAGCCCGTATAGGGAAAATAAGTTAAAAGTATTTACCTGAGCTAAATATAAATTCAATCCCATCCGTATATCAATTCAGCAAGTACAGATAGCTTTTACTGGGCTCCTAAATCTGGAACGAAGGTTTAATAACCTATTAGATTCCTAACGGGTCTTTAATTAAGCCTAAGCTTAGACCGGTTAGTTTTAAATGAGGATACGGTTCAAAACGCGTGATAAAGCGAAGACCGGTTTAGAATGTGGTTTTGACCCAACAAGCTTGTATGCTTGTTTAATATGGGTAACTTAAACACATTCTGAATTTTGAGACAAAACCGATATGGTTTGACCCGTTTCAGCTAATATATGCAAACTAGTTACATACGCCGATCCGAACGCGAAAAGTGCGTAACGAGTAACCAAAAGAGTCATATACAAGTTTCCTAAGTTAATATGCCCCAAATATGTTGTGATATCAGTAGGATACCTTCCATTATGCCCAAAACGAGTTTAAGACCAATTTATGCCCCGTAGGGGTATTTTGGTCATTTTAAAGATTATAAGAGAGTTTAAATATCATTCTGAGTTACAGGTCTGATTAAATCAGTAATTATACTTAATTTAATAAGTCATATCAGTAGGGTATCATATATATGTGAAATTTATTAATTATAACCATACTATGCACCGTAGGGGCATTTTGGTAATTCCACATAGGCTTAAAAAGGGCAAAACAGAGAGTCTAAGTTTAAAACATTTTCTTACTGTTAAAATATAGAAATTTACTGAAAATATCAGTAGGCATCAACCCTTATATATTTAAACTAGTTTCGATACATACTAAGCGTTAAAAACGCTTAAAAAGGCGATTTGGAGCCATTTCCGGGTTTTGTATAGAAAGCTGATATTTTTATTATTCCAGAAGGCTCAAAATATTTTATTTATCAAAGCAAAAGTCAACTTTTGCGACTTTCGGTTCCGAACCGAGCCTATACCTAGAATTGTCGGGTTGAACATGCTTAGACATGTTCAATTAATAATTACCAAGTTATTAATATGAGTAAACTGATTTTATGGCTTCTATATTAATAGTTATGTATTTATTTAAAACTAACCCGTTTGACTTTCATTTGACCCGACAATTTAACTAAGTAATCGTGGTAATTAGGAGGCGCCCTTTTGAGGGTTAATTACCTACCTAATTACGGTCACGTAGCCATGTTCGTTACGAACCATGGCTTAGCCGTTTAAAAGTCAAAGCGTTTATCGAAACGCTCGACTTTTCGACTTTAACCGCTAAATAATTAAACTAAACACGAAAAGGGACTTACAAAGGGTCCAAGGGACTCAAGGAGGTTCTCAAAAAGGTTCAAGATCCTCACAACTCAGAGAATAGATCAGATTAGAAGGAGATGTGCAAATGAGAGCCAAACATTCAATGGGTATTTATAGGATTTAGAGGACCGTTAGGATCGTTCCTCGATAAATGTGATCAAATCTGGACCGTACACCTTTACCCCTTGTTTTAGCAATCTATGGGCTGCCCAAGGACTGAAGAAAACCATTTTCAATTGATTAAAACAGCTGTAACAGCTGGTAACAGCTGGTAACAGCTGGAAATCAAGTTTCAGAAATGGCAGTTTTGGTCCCTGCATGCTTCTAGCCCCTTTCTGATGCGTTTGAGGCCCGTTAAACCATTTTTAAGCCTCTACAATGATGCCTAAACATGAGGGACATGAAACATGCTCAAAAACATGTCGGATGTCGGTCCGTTTGGCCGTACGGTCACGTTGTTCGTCTAATTACGACGAAACACGAACGGACGCGAAAAACGGTCCAAATTACGCGACGAATGAAATTTTATCAAGGCGATCACTAAAATAAAATATTTTAGTGCTTACATAGATTTTTGGATGTCCGGATATATTCAGAACGTAAGATATGCGCGAAAATGCAAACTTGTGCACTTTTTGACACTTTTAGTCCCTGCTTGACATAAAAGTTTATTTTTGCGCACCGAACACCTCTAATCCTATATCTAAGCTATAGAAATGATAATTAGGGCATGTTTAACTCATGGAAAATTTCCGGAAGGTCCGTTACCATACGAATCGACATACTTTTGCAGTTTGACGCAAATAGTCCTTAAATTGCGCAAAGTAGCGCGAAATGCCGTTTAATGTTATACAAGCCTTCCATGGCCCATATTTATCCTTCCCAAGAATATACTTAAATATTAATACGCTCTCGTTTGCTTAGATGGTCACCGAAAGGCATAGATTCAAAAGTTGACGCTTTAGGTCCCTCTATTGAGCAAACTTGCGCATTTCATCATTTAATAGTATTGAAGCCTCATCTAATCCATATTAGACATTCTTGAAAGTATTATTAAATATCACAATGCTTCGGATTCGCTAAAAGGTCATTCAGAGGTATAATTAAACATATTGACACTTTTAGCCCCTCTAACTTGCAAAGTTGCGCGTAACTTTACTTATAGGCATAAAAACCTTAGATGGCCATTATTTGGAATTCCCGAGAGTATAATTAAATATTATTAAGCTCCCGGTTTGTTAGAAGGTCACTCAGAGGTAAGAATTAACATGTTAACGCTTTTAACCCTTTATTACGCAAACTTTCAATTAATTACGCAAATGACTACACGTATTCATCAAGTGGCACATTTGTGAATATAAACATCGTGAGAGGTTATTTGGAAACTTATTTTAGGTATGCTAACACTTCCAGTCCTTTTATTATCAAAGTTTTCGATTTTTCGAAAAATTAGTCCCTTAAATTCAACATTGGACTTTATTAGGGTTTATTACACGTGTCAATACATCATTGGACGTGATTTTACGAGGTGTTACATCCTCACCCCGTTAAAAGAAATCTCGACCTCGAGATTTGCTAAAATGCTGGAAGTACTTTTTGTCACATAACGGACTTAACTTCTATAGCATATCCGAAGTCTCTCCAAGCTCCCAATTTGACCTCTATATAATAGGTTCATGTATCCTTTTTGAGGTTTCTTATCCTGTCGATCCGCATTCGATACAGGTTTATCATTATATCACAAGTCTGCCAACCGTTATGTGATAGTGCTTCTTGACTTATTGGCGAAACATATCCTTTAATCCTTAGGGTGTAAGACATTGCGAGCTCCGCCAAGCTCCTTAAATATGTTTTAGCTCATAAGTTATTTGATCTTCGATACATTCGATTCCTTCGAATGATTTTATATATTCAGAGCTTAACTTGTCTGGTAATTAACAAATTGGCACACCCTTCCAGAGTGATATCTTTGTTGAACCTTATTCCTTAACAAGGACTTAGGAGGGTTGCTATTTTCATTAATCTTTGATTTTCTGCCAAAACTGGCAATCTTACAGATGATCATGGATTTGTATGATCCTATTTGTTGTTTCCAAGGCAATTTTCAGATCCTGATGATTGGACGTACCAATCTTCTATTTAACAATAGGTATTCAACATTCCATCTAAGCAAGGTCTCCAAAGGAGCAGCCTTGATACTTATACATCAACTATTATAGAAAAGCTTATCTCAATGTGAAATGGTTATTCCAACCATTACTTAAAACTAATCTTAAGGGATAGTTAATCCTCACAGTTAGTCGAACAAATCGACGATCCTGGGCAGCTGATGGAAATTCTTAATTGCTGCCTAATTTGGGTTGCGGTATTCAATGCATAAGCAAAATGAACCGTCTTTCTTAATTAACAATACCGAATTCTTAGAATATAGGGTTAGGCTATATGAATTCTTTATTTTCAAAACTTATTTAATTGGGGTTTTGATTCTTCCAATAATGGCACTAGCCGTCTTGGAGATTTCATAAGAATACAACCCTAAATGGGATATAAATCTTAATTCTACCTGCCTCTCAGGAGGTAAACAGGGTAATCAAGATACAATGAGGTTACAGAGATTTTCCAAATCTCAGGCTCCAGTTCATCTGTCATATTCTGTGTTAGATAAGTGACACATTTATGTCACAAGTCCATGAATTCCTTAATCGGGAACATTTACTTTGGCAATTCCATTCTGGATATCTTCCTTGAATACCATTAGTTGACTTTAGTACCATATGACTATTAGAATATCCTTGCGGTTCCATGCATTAAACCTCCATACTGATCAGGCATGGAAGCAATCTATGGAACATATTAAGATACACCAATCCTCATGTGGCGCTTTTATCATACCATCTGGTATTCGCAATCGATAGAGATCAAAGAGATATCAACTATACATGCTGACGCACTTCTTCTAGAGAGAGGGTACTTCTAGAATTCCATGATTAGAGATTTCTAACAGGAACAGAAGAAATGGTTCTTATGATTTTGCCTGTAAGTTTTACCTTACACTTACTATCTGGGGTTCTTACGGGAAAGATTAAAAGTTTGCTAAGCTTATGGATTTATGAGAGACTTAGCAGTACCTGCAACCAAACGTAACTCCTAGCCATAAAATCACCATAATGGATTTATCTGGTGTCATTATTAATGTGAGCTGCCTCTAATCATACATCAGGAGGGCTAAACGCCTCCATTTTTAAACCTTTTAAACTTAGCTATAAAACCTTTGACAAATTGTAGGACAATCTCGGCCTCGACTGGTTATTTCTTAATCTATAAAACGTGAGTAGTTGAGGTGGATCCATAATGGATTCATAATAAGTAGGCTTTGAAATCTTAATGTGCCCTCTTATTGCCGATGCTAAATCATAATATATATATAGTGCATTATGCTTAAATTCTAGGTTAACCGAATAAGGGCACTAGTTCCATCAGTGAACCAAGGTCTGCAGCACGCTGCCGATAGTTTATAAATCTTATGGGGGAGTCTGAAAATTATTACTCAATCTTTTCCTTTTCCGTGACGCGTATAATAGGTTTTCTAATAAGGTCCTTAAAACTTGGACCATCCCATAATGTATAAGAGGATCTTTCTTGTGGATTTCATTACTGTCCTCACTAATCAAGGGTATTGCCATCGAATGATTGTGATGTATACCTTACCATGTTCTTTCTAGTATACCACTGATATACTTAATGGTTTCTACTTCATCCTTTCTAGTGTTTAGTCAACATAAGCAAGCCAAGAGTAACCAAAACATAGAGGTAAAATCTTGGATTCTAATACTTAGTCAACATAAGGAGGATAAGTAGGTGGCTTATAGTAAGAAGTAAGGAAGTTATTGTACATGTGCTTATATTCAATCAATATAGAAATTTCACAAACTAGGCACCTAGCTCGGTTGGCTAGGCGCGCGAAAGGGTGTGGCCTAGACCCAGGTTTGATTCCGGGGACGGCCGGTTCTACCATTTTTTTATGTTGTTTAATATTAATTAAACGTACGGATACATGTAATTATGAGGGTTGTCTCATAAGGAGTCTTAATAACTACTTGTTTCTTATTATACACAATATGGCTTGATTTTCAAGACAACCAATCGATTTTTATCACTATATTGAGTCCTTATACTTTAACGGAAACTAGGACATCGGACGAATGATTCCTATGGATATAAAACATCCATCTAATATTGCTGAAGTAGTCTCTGAGGTACTATCGACCAATTTTACTTTATACTTAATGCTTAGAGTTTTAACAGGCAGATTTAATGATTTACAAAATCTATTGTCTACGAAAGACTTATCTGAACCTGAATCAATAATACTCTAGCATGAGCGTTATTGATAAAGAAAGTACCTGTTGTGACATTGTCATCCTGAATAGCCTCTTGAGCGTCCATTTGAGAGCTCCCAGCTTTGGTCTCCTTAGCCTCCCCAGGCTTCTTGGTTTTATTTGGGCAATTTGTCTTGATGTGCCCTATTTCATTGCAACCATAGCAGGTTGCGTCCTTTATGTCTTGGCACTCCAAGGTCTTATGCCCTTTCTTGTTACAAATCCCCCAAGGCCTAGCTTGTGACTCCAGAGTGCATTTCCTTTTAGTTGCCTTCTTTGGGCAGCGGTTAATTATGTGCCCCTTCTCGCCACAATCATAGCATGTGGCGTCCTTCAAGTCCTTGCACTCATGGGTCTTGTGATCCATCTCCTTGCAGATGACACATCCCCCGGTCTGCTCATAGAAACATTTTCCGAAATGCTTCTTCTTGCAGGTTTTATATTTGGGTTTTGCCTCCTTTGGTTTGGACTGGTTATAGTTCGAACCGGTCTTACCCTTTTTACAACATTTATTTGGGGTATCATCGCACTTTCGCTTATGATCCTTCAACACACGGTCCACAGCGTTGTTTACGGCTGTATCTATCATAGCCTGTAACTCGGTGCTTGTTAAGTTCAGTCTTGCATCATCATTCTGATCAACTAGACGATTGTAAGCTTCAGAGGAGTCAGCCATGGTGAAGCTTTGAAGGCTACAAACCAAGTAGTAATAAATTGGTTTAATTATATAGCGAATTGTCGAACTTGATAATTAAGTAGCCATGGTGCGAATAAACCATATGGGCCAACAGATAGTATTTAATTTATTTGATTATGTTTTGCCTAATTTTTAAATAAACCATCTTTGGCGTTTAAACGGAATATAATCCTTCATATTTACTAGACAGGGGACATAAGTCACGACTGTCAATGTCATACTGACATCTTATATAGTACAACGGCTTGTTCCAAAGGACTTTTCGATGGCACAGATGCCTTGTCACTAGGGAAATTTTAAAACATAATCAATGATTCCTTTGGATCGGAAAATTTCATAATTCATTGTCTTGACAAGAAGTTATGAAATAAAACTATCGTTTTCATGTATGCATCTTTGCCCGTAGGTATACATCCCAGGTGGATGTTTAGATGTGTACATCATGTTCGACGTTTATTAGCCATGATTCCTATTGATTATATAGGCTAAATAAAGGGTTTGGAAGTTCCTAATATAAAGATGACAATCGTGATTTTATCGTATCACTGTTGTCGGGAGTGTTAACACGTTTTCAGCTGTTAACAAGAATCTGAATCTCTTTTTAAACAAGTTTTACCATCTTAGCTAGGTCTTCAATGACATTCAAGCTAGGTCAAACCTTTTAAGATTCTCTTTAATATTTATACTGGCAGGAAAGGAATGATATTATTTTCATTCAGGATTTTTATTATAATTATCCTGACTTTAATTAAAATATAACTATAGCACAAAAAGTCAAGTCACAAGGACATCTTTAAATTTTAAACCATGATTTTGTAGAATCAAGGTATTTAGGCTTGAACGTGTCCACGCCTTTTCTTGACAGGGGGTTGTAGGCTACGATTGTCTTTAGTGTCAGAGGACGTTAATTATAGCTCGTAGGCATTATATCCCTAAAGGATGTTTAAATCACAAAATAAGAAAGGATTTCGGGAGAATCCAGTATAAGGATGATTTGTGTGACTTTATCGAACCACGTCTGCCAGAAAAGTTAATATGTTACAGATGTTAACAAGGATGTGAATCTCTTGAATAGGTCCTACCATCTTGGCCTCGTCATACAGGCTAGGTTTACCTTTAAGATTCCTTTTTAATAATTAACGCAGAACAATCCTAACTCGGGATGTTAATAAGGATCTGAACCTAAATTGAGGAACTGCCATCTTGGCCGGGTCTTAATAATGACACGAGGCTAGGTCTTGTCCTTTTTAGATTTTTCCATTTTATTATAATGGAAGATCTTATAACAGAAATGCTATTTTAATTTATTTCATATATTATATTCATATATAATGATATAAATGAAATTTAGATAAAACATCCCAATGGTTTTAAAAGAGGTATAGAATTGCCCTAAAAGGGACTTAAAAGAAATGATGTTGTCCTCAAAGGGACCAAAAGATAAATATCGTTATAAAGACTTTTAAGGAAACGATCTTCAGTAAAAGGAGTCTCTTCTTCATTTTAGTTCTGAATGTCCTCTCCTTGGTCGTACGTTAATCCTAGTCGCAACACGAAGCTTGGCCTTTCCTAGGCTTCAAATGGGGAGAATTTCCATTACAGCTTCTTGCTTGGCGACATATTAAAGTATAATTGAAGGTAATAATCTTCCGAATAGGGACGAGAGTATTCCTATGTTAAGTCTAGACTCAGAAGGTCAAAGGATGTGCTATCGTGTAATTGAGATTAAACACAAAAAGCTAGTGTTTAATTCACTCAATGTTGGCTCTGATACCAACCTGTCACACCCCAATTTTCCACGTGTCACCGGTGGGCCCGGTGGGGAGTATAGTGACGTAGTTGATATCATCATAGTCAAACAACACAATATTTAAATGCACAGCGGAAGCAAAAGATAAATATATTACAAACCGATATAAAGTAATATCAAGTATTACAAACGGAATGTAAAGGATCCACAGGCGGATAAAAAAAAATGAATCATTTGTTCAACAGACTTTAAGGCATCCAAGCTTGCGAGACTTATTGTGGACGCTAGAAGACAGCCAGCCTATTACGAGTAGTACCTGCACTTAACCTTTTGGAAAATACGTCAGTTTACACTGGTAAATACAATTTAACTGACTCATTTTGAAAAGGGTTGAAAATTGATTTGAATGCACGAGGCACAAAACATTTTATAACTTGGGATAATTATTTAATATTATAATCTTGTGAACGAATTACATGTTACTTGTGCGTTCAGTAGCCCGGATCTCGTCCGGGTTAAAGATCAATAGACCCACTACAATATTGAGTTATACACTGACAGGTGTACGCCTACACCCCGTGCTCAGGTCGTGGCCATCTCGTAAGATGATGCCAGGGATATCCGGGACATGGTCATTAACCCCCCAAAGGCTTTAAGTGAACAAGATTGTTTAAACGAGCCGATCAAATTATTCAATTAACCACCCAACGATGTAAGATTTGATGCTCGATCAAGCGGTATTCTATATACCGTAACCCAAGCCCGTATAGGGAAAATAAGTTAAAAGTATTTACCTGAGCTAAATATAAATTCAATCACATCCGTATATCAATTCAGCAAGTACAGATAGCTTTTACTGGGCTCCTAAATCTGGAACGAAGGTTTAATAACCTATTAGATTCCTAACGGGTCTTTAATTAAGCCTAAGCTTAGACCGGTTAGTTTTAAATGAGGATACGGTTCAAAACGCGTGATAAAGCGAAGACCGGTTTAGAATGTGGTTTTGACCCAACAAGCTTGTATGCTTGTTTAATATGGGTAACTTAAACACATTCTGAATTTTGAGACAAAACCGATATGGTTTGACCCGTTTCGGCTAATATATGCAAACTAGTTACATACGCCGATCCGAACGCGAAAAGTGCGTAACGAGTAACCAAAAGAGTCATATACAAGTTTCCTAAGTTAATATGCCCCAAATATGTTGTGATATCAGTAGGATACCTTCCATTATGCCCAAAACGAGTTTAAGACCAATTTATGCCCCGTAGGGGTATTTTGGTCATTTTAAAGATTATAAGAGAGTTTAAATATCATTCTGAGTTACAGGTCTGATTAAATCAGTAATTATACTTAATTTAATAAGTCATATCAGTAGGGTATCATATATATGTGAAATTTATTAATTATAACCATACTATGCACCGTAGGGGCGTTTTGGTAATTCTACATAGGCTTAAAAAAGGCAAAACAGAGAGTCTGAGTTTAAAACATTTGCTTACTGTTAAAATATAGAAATTTACTAAAAATATCAGTAGGCATCAACCCTTATATATTTAAACTAGTTTCGATACATACTATGCGTTAAAAACGCTTAAAAAGGCGATTTGGAGCCATTTCCGGGTTTTGTATAGAAAGCTGATATTTTTATTATTCCAGAAGGCTCAAAATATTTTATTTATCATATTAGATCAGTAGAAAAAGGTTTGGGGTCAAAAGGATTTGTAAAACTCATTTTATAGCCCAAAAGGGCAAAATCGGCAATTACCGAATCAAGCCTAGAACCCTATGTTATGCTCAGCCTAAAAATAAATAAAAATCTTTAAAAATCCCAAAATATTATTTTATATCAGTAGGTAAAAAGTTTGGTATCAAAAATTGGGTTTAGATAGGATATACGCTAATTACGCCGTTTAATTAATAAAAGGCTTTCTAATTACGCTATTGAGCATAACTCCTAATCTAGACCTCAAACTGATGTCAAATTTTAGGGACAAGTTTATTAATTAGTAACTAAGGTTTCTACTCTTTCACATTTTCAAAAATCACGTTTTAAGGTCAAAAGGGCATAACGGTCAACATTTAGGCATTTAACGGAAACATGCATGAACTAGGACTTCTATGGAACCAAGTTGTATAACCTCGGAGGGTTATACTAACTTATAATATGGTCCTAATGGAATCCTAAGGCATATCTAAACTAAGCTAAATCGGGCCAGAACTGAAAGTCAAAGCAAAAGTCAACTTTTGCGACTTTCGGTTCCGAACCGAGCCTATACCTAGAATTGTCGGGTTGAACATGCTTAGACATGTTCAATTAATAATTACCAAGTTATTAATATGAGTAAACTGATTTTATGGCTTCTATATTAATAGTTATGTATTTATTTAAAACTAACCCGTTTGACTTTCATTTGACCCGACAATTTAACTAAGTAATCGTGGTAATTAGGAGGCGCCCTTTTGAGGGTTAATTACCTACCTAATTACGGTCATGTATCCATGTTCGTTACGAACCATGGCTTAGACGTTTAAAAGTCAAAGCGTTTATCGAAACGCTTGACTTTTCGGCTTTAACCGCTAAATAATTAAACTAAACACGAAAAGGGACTTACAAAGGGTCCAAGGGACTCAAGGAGGTTCTCAAAAAGGTTCAAGATCCTCACAACTCAGAGAATAGATCAGATTAGAAGGAGATGTGCAAATGAGAGCCAAACATTCAATGGGTATTTATAGGATTTAGAGGACCGTTAGGATCGTTCCTCGATAAATGTGATCAAATCTGGACCGTACACCTTTACCCCTTGTTTTAGCAATCTATGGGCTGCCCAAGGACTGAAGAAAACCATTTTTAATTGATTAAAACAGCTGTAACAGCTGGTAACAGCCGGAAATCAAGTTTCAGAAATGGCAGTTTTGGTCCCTGCAAGCTTCTAGCCCCTTTCTGATGCGTTTGAGGCCCGTTAAACCATTTTTAAGCCTCTAAAATGATGCCTAAACATGAGGGACATGAAACATGCTCAAAAACATGTCGGATGTCGGTCCGTTTGGCCGTACGGTCACGTTGTTCGTCTAATTACGACGAAACACGAACGGACGCGAAAAACGGTCCAAATTACGCGACGAATGAAATTTTATCAAGGCGATCACTAAAATAAAATATTTTAGTGCTTACATAAATTTTTGGATGTCCGGATATATTCAGAACCTAAGATATGCGCGAAAATGCAAACTTGTGCACTTTTTGACACTTTTAGTCCCTGCTTGACATAAAAGTTTATTTTTGCGCACCGAACACCTCTAATCCTATATCTAACTCATGGACAATTTCCGGAAGGTCCGTTACCATACGAATCGACATACTTTTGCAGTTTGACGCAAATAGTCCTTAAATTGCGCAAAGTAGCGCGAAATGCCGTTTAATGTTATACAAGCCTTCCATGGCCCATATTTATCCTTCCCAAGCATATACTTAAATATTAATACGCTCTCGTTCGCTTAGATGGTCACCGAAAGGCATAGATTCAAAAGTTGACGCTTTAGGTCCCTCTATTGAGCAAACTTGCGCATTTCATCATTTAATAGTATTGAAGCCTCATCTAATCCATATTAGACATTCTTGAAAGTATTATTAAATATCACAATGCTTCGGATTCGCTAAAAGGTCATTCAGAGGTATAATTAAACATATTGACACTTTTAGCCCCTCTAACTTGCAAAGTTGCGCGTAACTTTACTTATAGGCATAAAAACCTTAGATGGCCATTATTTGGCATTCCCGAGAGTATAATTAAATATTATTAAGCTCCCGGTTTGTTAGAAGGTCACTCAGAGGTAAGAATTAACATGTTGACGCTTTTAACTCTTTATTGCGCAAACTTTCAATTAATTACGCAAATGACCACACTTATTCATCAAGTGGCACATTTGTGAATATAAACATCGTGAGAGGTTATTTGGAAACTTATTTTAGGTATGCTAACACTTCCAGTCCTTTTATTATCAAAGTTTTCGATTTTTCGAAAAATTAGTCCCTTAAATTCAACATTGGACTTTATTAGGGTTTATTACACGTGTCAATACATTATTGGACGTGATTTTACGAGGTGTTACATTTTGTGAGATTAAATATATTAATATTATATTATTTAATCTTGTAGCCATTTTAATCATTTATATTATATAGATCAAAATATATTAATAGCCTATTAATAATTAGTTGGTAATTGTTGATGGACCATATTACCCTTATTAACTAATTGGGTTTCCTCTTGGGTGTATATATAAGGAGATTATTAGAGAGTTTAAGTTTTTACACAAGTTAAACAATTTCACAACCCTCATAACATCACAATCGGCTCTCTCTCCATAACCGAAACTCTTCCTTGTTTCGGTTCATCACCATCATAACATTACACCCTAAGGAGGAACCAGATCATCCTGACAAGTATGTCGAACTCAATGGCTGCATCTCTGACTGGATTCTCTGCTGGCCTGTCTGCTGTAACAGGTATGTAATTCATGTTTTCCATCATGTTTAAACAGAACTGATCAACATGTGGTATCAGAGCATATGTTGATAAATCAGTTCTGTTTTCGTATCCATTATTCTGGGATCAAAATCTGGAAAACAGAATTTTGAAAGTTTATAAAAATCATGGCTGTTTTCGGTTTTTATTGTGCCGAAGTTGCTGTTTTTTGAAGTAAAGGGTGATTAATCATGTCACCCGAAACTAATATGGGTTAATTTTATGTCCAAGACGCGTTTAAAATCATTAAAATTCAGGTTTCGGATCCCAAAATTATGTTTTATTTTTCTAGGGTTCATCATTCGTTCTAAGGAAAACTCGAAAATTCCTTAAGTTTTGGAATATAATTTGGATTAGTGGGTGTTTTTACTGATTTTGATCTGAATTTTATCTATTAAAATCTTCGAAAACTGTTAATAGATAATCAGTTATAATTTTCGAAATCTTTTGATAAGTTTAGATCAACAATAAAATAGGAAACACTATCCCACAATCCCTCAAATTTCGAGTTTTCAGTTATCATCACAAAAACAGCTGTTAATAGTGACTCGAGACTATCAGATCTCGACTCGAGACCATCAGATCTCGACTCGAGACCATCAGATCTCGACTCGAGACCACAAGGTCTCGACTCGAAATCATAAGGGTCATCAAATGTTTACAACTCGAGACAAAGGTCTCGACTCGAGACCATAAAGTCACAACTCGAGACCACTGAGATTTCGACTAAGGGCTTCAATCTTCACAACTCAAGACCGTGGTTGCGACTCGAGACCTCATTATGAGTCGAGATCTCATAAAATGCAGTAGTCGAGACCATGGTTCCGACTCGAAACAACAAGGTTACGACTCGAGACCTCATAATGACTCGAGATCTCATAACTCAGTCGAGACCTGACTCGAAACCTCATTATTTTAGGCTCCGCCCCGAACCCCATGCGGGGGCACGCTGTCCCCCTGCACCCCCCAGCGAACTCACCGCGGAGTTCGATCCACGCTAACAGGTGGTTTGCTATTAAATACTTGGTTTTGTAAACAATTAACTAATTAATCAGAATCAGATAACTTTTACAAAACCAAAATAGCTTAACTTGAATGAGCTTCTGATGTATCATTTCTGGCCAAAGCTGATTTAATACATCTATTTATTGTTCAAGTATTATAAAAGCTATGTTGAGTATGCATTACAAACGTGAAATGTCTTAATTCTGGCCAAAGCTAATTTAATTCATTTATGTTTAGCATGCTTGACAAGTGCATAACTAAAGTGATTGTCTCGTTTCTGGCCAAAGCTGATTTGTCACGATTACTTTGCACACATACTTAAATGATTACACTTCTGGCCAAAGCTGATTTGTCTTCATCTAAGTAGAATTTTACTAAGTCTATTATTTTGATGTTAGTAATAGACAATATCACAGCTTCATAATTAAAATGGTCATTATTTATGCCTGCCTTAATATAACATGCCCTTAGATCACATTAGGACTTCTTTCTTAGTAACATAACTTGCTCATCTTATTTCCACTATCAGCACCCAATTGCGGGATTCCACCTTTGACTGGTGATAACTTTGCTGAATGGAAGGATGCCCTCATACTTACACTAGGATTGCTAGACTTCGATTATGCTCTTAGAGAGAATAAGCCAGCGGATCTTACTACTCAAAGTACTGCTGCTGAGCAGATAGTTCATGAAAAATGGACTAGGTGTGACCGCATGTCTCTCATGTTCATGAAGCAGTCCATTCATAATGCAATTAGAGGAGCTATTCCTGATTCTGAAGATGCTAAAACCTACCTGGCTTATGTGGAGGCTCAATTCAAAGGAACATCAAAAGCACACGCTAGCACTCTTATCTTCAAGCTGGTGACGACTAAGTACGATGGGAGGAGCGGCATTCGCGAACACATCATGATGATGCATGACATGGCCAATAAGCTAAAAGGGCAAGAGATGGAAATCAGTGATGGTTTTCTTGTTCACTTCATCATCACTTCGCTTCCTTCGTCCTATGAAGCATTCAAGATCAATTACAACACTCAGAAGGACAAATGGACGATGAGTGAGCTGGTCGCTATGTGCGTACAGGAGGAAGAGCGTATGAAGATGGATCGCACTACTGATGTTGCTAACTTCACCACCTCCAGCTCTAAGAAGAGGAAGAACAATTATCAAAGAAAGGATGCTTCCAAGGTCCAAAAGCCAAATCCTAATACAAGTGCACCTTCCAGCTCTAAGAGCTCCTTAGGCAAACCCTATTGCAAGTTCTGTAAGAAAACAGGACATAAGCAAAAGGAATGCCCTGACTTCAAGTAGTGGCTGGCTAAGAAAGGTAACGATTTTTTCATGATACTTGAGTCCTTTAATTTAAATGTTCCTGCTAATTCTTGGTAGTTTGATTCTGGTTCTATGGTTCATGTAACTAATTCTACTCAGGGATTCCTTTCAATCTGGAAGCTGGGAAGAAACCAAAGAACACTTTAAGTTGGGGATGATCGGGAATTAGAAGTGAAGGCCATAGGAACATTACAATTATTTTTTGAAAACTGGTTTATGTATTAAACTTTATGATACCTTATATGTTCCTGAGGTAACTCGGAACCTTGTATCAGGACCAAAGTTAGACATGGACGGTTTTGTCGTTTCTCATGGTCATCGCAAACTCTCTATTCTCTATGATTCCGTTGTTTATGGTACTGGCATTCTGGATGGTGGTCTCTATAGATTAGAACTAGATGATAATTTTTCCAAATCTTTGTTGTCATATAATATTAATGAATCACTCACGAAGATGGAAAAGAAACGAGACTTAGAGACTTCATCTATGTTGTGGCATCAACGTTTAGGCCACATCACAAGAGAACGATTAAATCGTCTCGTAAAGGATGAAGTCTTACCTCCTCTTGATTTCACTGATTTTGGAACATGTGTCAAATGTCTTAAAGGCAAAATGACATCAGCGAATAAGAAAGGTGCCACTAGGAGTTCTAATTTATTAGAACTCATTCACACTGACATTAGTGGTCCTTACCAAATCCCTGGCATAACAGGACACACTTCATTCATCACTTTCATTGATGATTATTCTCGTTACATGTACTTGTATCTTATTAAGGAAAAGTCTGAATCTCTAACAACTTTTAAAGATTATAAAGCTGAAGTTGAAAAGCAATTAGATCGTCAGATTAAAGTTGTGAGATCAGATAGAGGCGGTGAATATTATGGAAGACATACTGATGTGGGTCAAGCTCATGGTCCATTTTATGAGTTTTGTAAGGGCCAGGGGATTGTGAACCAATACACCATGCCTGGTACATCTCAGCAAAACGGTGTCGCTGAAAGAAGAAATCGTACCCTTATGAACATGGTGCGCAGTATGTTAGCCAACACTAATTTACCACTATTCCTCTGGACTGAAGCGTTAAAAGCAGCTGTTCATATACTCAATATAGTTCCTTCTAAGTCTGTCCCTAAAACTCCTTATGAACTTTGGACAGGAAGGAAACCGAGTGTTAAATATATGAAAGTATGGGGCTGCATTGCTGAAGCAAAACTCTATAATCCTTTCCTAAGGAAACTTGAACCTAAAACAGTTACCTGTTTCTTTATCGGGTATCCTGATCATTCGAAGGGTTATCGTTTCTATTGTCCTTCCCATGTCACCCGTATTGTTGAAACCAAGCGTGCTGCGTTCCTGGAGGATTTCAAGGTCAGTGGGAGCAGTACCAACCCTTACGAAGAATTGCAAGAAGTACAAGACGCGGGTGGGAGAGACTCGTCGCTTACCATTACTCCGTTTACTCCTCTTGTACCCCATGCAACTGCACCTGAAGCCACTGCACAAATTCCATCTCCACAATCAGAACCCATTATACCTCATAACGAAGGCACATCAAACGCTCAAAACCAAGACAACGCTGAACCCGATAATCAACTCAGGAGGTCATCTAGGCAAAGAAGGCCTACTAATTGGGATGATTATGTTACCTACCTGACTGAAATGGATGCTGGAAAGCTCAATGATCCTATCTCTTATAATGAAGCCATTAGCAGTGATCAGTCTTCTGAATGGAACAAAGCAATGATTGATGAGCTTGAATCCATGAAGAAAAATGACGTTTGGGATTTGGTAGAATTACCCAACGGAGTCAAACCTGTAGGTTGTAAATGGGTGTTCAAAACAAAACTGGATCCGAATGGGAACGTTGAACGCTATAAAGCGAGATTGGTTGCAAAGGGCTACACTCAAAAAGAGGGAATTGATTATCAAGAGATGTTTTCACCTGTCTCTCGTAAAGATTCATTAAGGATCGTTATGGCCCTAGTAGCTCATTTTGATTTGGAGCTACATCAGATGGATGTCAAAACTGCTTTCCTTAACGGAGACTTAGACGAAGATGTTTACATGAAACAACCTGAAGGCTTTAAACCTGAAGGTCAGGAGCATCTAGTCTGTAAGTTGAAGAAATCCATTTATGGGTTAAAACAAGCATCACGTCAATGGTACCTTAAGTTTGATGAAGTCATGAAGAGACAAGGTTTTATGAAGAATCAAGTGGATCAATGCACCTACTTCAAAATGAGTGGGAGTAACTTTACTATACTTGTCCTTTATGTAGACGATATTCTATTGGCAAGTAATAGTTTAGACATGTTGCATGAGTCGAAGCGGTTACTCTCGCATAACTTTGACATGAAGGATCTCGGAGATGCTTCTTATGTCATTGGCATTGAAATTCACCGAGATAGACACAAAGGGATTTTAGGATTGTCTCAAAAGACTTACATAGAACGTGTCCTTACACGTTACAACATGCAACAGTGCAAACCCTCAGTCGCTCCAGTAATTAAGGGAGATGTTTTCGGTTCATTCCAGTGTCCGACAACAGAGGTTGAAAAGGAGCAAATGAGCCAGATACCTTACGCGTCAGTAGTCGGGAGCCTGATGTATGCTCAAGTCTGTACTCACCCAGATATCGCTTATATTGCTGGAATGCTAGGCCGTTATCAGACTAATCCTGGCCTAGATCACTGGAAAGCAGCTAAGAAGGTCCTTAGATATCTGCAAGGGACGAAAGACTATAAACTGACTTATAGAAGAAGTGATCACTTAGAAGTGGTAGGTTATTCTGATTCTGACTTTGCCAAGTGCAAAGATGACAAGAAATCCACTTCGGGCTACATCTTTATGTTAGCAGGCGGACCTATCTCATGGAAGAGTCATAAACAACAGTTAACTACAACTTCCACAATGATGGCAGAATACATTGCTGTTTACAACGCAGCCTGTCATGGAATGTTGCTCAGAAATCTAATCACTGGACTCAAAATCGTTAATTCCATTTCTAGACCATTGAAGCTTTACTGTGATAACTCAGCTGCCGTTAGTTTCTCGAACAGTAACAGTTCGACTGGAGCTGGTTTATATCTCAATACAAAATATTTGTTCGTATGTGAACGAGTTGAGGAAAATAATCTTTGTATTGAGTATATTAGTACTAAAGATATGCTTGCGGATCCGATGACAAAAGGTCTCCCACCTAAAGTTTTTGAAGAACATGTATCGATTATGGGACTTACTAAAGACCTTATTTAATGGCATATTGTAATAGCTTATGTTTTAATTAATAAAATTTCCTCAGTTTGATTTTGTATGTCTCTAACATATGTTCTGCCGGTGTAATGACATATAGACAAATATAAATACAAATCAGACACTAAAAGGGCTTATGCGTATTTTGATCATAACTATTAGGTTTTAAATTGAGGCTATAGTATGACTAATGGGGGTCCTAAGTCGCATAATGATTCAACGGCTGTATTTCTCTGCTATAGTTCTTGGTTTAAGGCTAAAATGAGTGTTAACTCCTGGCCAGGCTCATCTAATACTCATGATAAATGATTACTCGGCTAAGTGGGAGAATGTGAGATTAAATATATTAATATTATATTATTTAATCTTGTAGCCATTATAATCATTTATATTATATAGATCAAAATATATTAATAACCTATTAATAATTAGTTGGTAATTGTTGATGGACTATATTACCCTTATTAACTAATTGGGTTTCCTCTTGGGTGTATATATAAGGAGATTATTAGAGAGTTTAAGTTTTTACACAAGTTAAACAATTTCACAACCCTCATAACATCATAATCGGCTCTCTCTCCATAACCGAAACTCTCCCTTGTTTCGGTTCATCACCATCATAACGTTACACCGTAAGGAGGAACCAGATCATCCTGACAAGTATGTCGAACTCAATGGCTGCATCTCTGACTGGATTCTCTACTGGCCTGTCTGCTGTAACAGGTATGTAATTCATGTTTAAACAGAACTGATCAACAAGTTTTGCTACATTTTCGGGGTTCATTGGAGGGAACACCGTAGGTACTGGTTCGTTGTATGGGTAGTAGGGATTGGGATCATTTAACAAATTCTGGAATTCCCGATCATTTATCCACCACTGCTCCATCGGATCAGGTGCGGGCGCAGCTATCCTTGGGATTTCCTCTGAGTTAATTGCGGTTATTGGTTGCGGATTCATTTGGATAGGTTCTGGGTAAAGAGTCCTAATGGCTGCTCCGGGTAAAGTGGTAGTATTTGTGGTTCAGGGTTTGCTAATAGGTTTAAGTTTATCTCACTTTCTGTGGGTTGGAATAGGTCACAGTTTGCTAGCCTTCGGTCTAGTCCCTCCTATTGTGGTTAAGTAACGGGTATTTGGGCTGGTCCTTCTAATAGTGTTATAGTGGCCTCTTGATTTTTCTTCTTTCTTCTTTTCTCTCATTTTTCCTTTATTAAACCAACCTCTCTTCTTAGGTGGAAAGGTTTCAGTTGGTTGAGCTTGGAAAATAAAAGATCCTTCCGCATCTACTTCATATCCTGATATGGCTCCGGATGGTCCTTCGTCCATCTCCGAATCAGACATATGTTGATGATATGTCTCCATTTTGGGATTACGAGAAATGTAGATCTTGTTGGTGACGTTTTTGAAATCATGCATGTAAATAATGTTTAAGTATATGAAAAGATTTAGTATGATGTGTGTGTAACCATTTTGAAAATAATTTGAATTTTTGGAAAGGAAAGTTTGAATTGTGATAAGCAAAATATTAATATTTGTAAAATGGAAGTTTGATTACAACTTGCATTGTTCCAAAACGGAACTTTTGACTAAACCAAAGTGGTCGAAAGTTCTTTTGAGTTAGAGAGACATGCTTTGGCCTAATAGGTAGAATACTCTCACCGAAATTTCGGTTAACGGTATTTACCCTTTTGGTTACTACATGTTCCAAATCAATTGAAATTTCGAGGCTTGGCGGGATTTTGAAAATCGAAGAGTGGGACTAGTTGACAAGATGCTGGTTTCACCACTAACTTGACACTATCGTACCCTAAGTGTGGTTAGTACTCGTCAGGTCAAGAAAGCTAATTCCGGCACGTTGATGAGGGTCCACTAGAGTTAGAAATGGGAAATTTTCCATCAGGGTGAGGATTTCACTCCTAACTTGTGGAGAGTCGTTCTCCAAATTGTGGGTTTCACGCCTATTTTGGTGAAGTCGTCTCATTTGTATAATACAAGTGTTTTCATGTTTAACATAATCGTGTGAAATTGCCTTAGGAAAGGCCGATGTTTTGAAATAGTAAAATAGTTATGAGCACATAAAAGATGTTCGAGAATTTAGCACGTAAATCAAGTATGGTCAAGTATGGTGCTTAACTATAGACTAGGTCAAAAGCATGGCAATTTTCCTAATTCCCTAATGTTATGTCTCTGATACCAATCTGTCACACCCCAATCGATGGCGGAAACATCGGAGTGAGATGAACGAGATTGCTCGAGACTTCATAACGCTAAATGTGACAAGTATTTAATAAATAATTTCATTTCATTGCTAATATTAAGTACGTTGTTTGAAATAGAATACAACAAGTTTGTAAACGAACAAGTTACAACAATTATCAAATGACTAAACTATTAAACATAAATTTAAAGTTTGGTGCATTTCTAGGCATCCTACTAAGTTCCGTGCATCATCATCATCAACCATAATCCTGCTACATGTATTAATGTATAGTTCAATACAAAAGTATTGGCGAGTATACAAGTTTTGGAGTACTAGCATATAAGTATAAAAGTTTAAATAATCCACAAAGCAAACTTAGTTATCAAGATTAACGTATAAACTGGCATGTGAACAAATAAGCCAACCCAAGGTTTAACGCAAGTATGAATAACTTAACATGACCTCACGAACACGGGCGGTGCGTTACTCCTATAGCACTATATATGTTAAGGGTAGGCTCGTATGAAGTTAATGACAAGTTTATCACAAAACGAACAAACCCAGAATAACGAATCAAGTATAACATAATAGCATGCATGTATTGGATTGATTGTATGATTGCATAAAAGTATGTGTGTTGAGTGTGTTTTGTATGTGTAAACATGTTGCACCCAAAAAGTGTAAAAACGGTAAAAAGGGCGTCAAGTATACTCACAATATTGCAAAAGCTTTCCGATTATCCGTGACTGACGAGTTGTTTGTGGTTAAGGAATCAAAGGTAAGGTTATACGACGTTTATGAAGGAATTTGAGTACAAAAGTATGTTATGCATAAAAGTATATATAGTCTAAGTACTCGTTTTTTACACTAAGTTGTATGTGATTTCATGGTGTCACACCCCGACCACATAAAACATCAAATCGTGGTGGAAACGTCGGAGAGTGTTGTAACAGAATTATTGTTCCACAACCATGGTAATTAAAATTATATTTTATTCAACAACCAAAGGTGGAATTAGTGTTTCAAAACAAGAACCAAAGAGTACACAACATAATTAAACTAAGTCTATCTTTATTTTAAGTCTCTAAGGCACAGGTCCGCCCTAGTGTCACGATCATCATCCTAAGCAACAGCTCCTGAAACACATGTGAAAATAGGTACGTCAGCATAAAAATGCCAGTGAGATACATAGGTTTTGCAAAAATAGGATTCATGACTTAAGTTTAAGAAAAAGTTGTTTAACAAAAGTCAGTCATGAACCTTGTTAATTGTTTTGTTTTATCAATCTTTTGAAATGCGATGATAAAGTAGATGATATGTAAAAGAGTAGAGTGAGGTTAAATGAATAACCAAGTAAAATGAGTTTTGTATAAGTTAAGTTGTTTGTAAAACAATGTCTTGAAAAATATGTTATTTGTATAAAATGTTATATGTCTAAATTGAAATGATTCAAATAACGCTACGATATGTAATACCATACAAACACTTATATATAGGAAGTACCAGCGGCGTATCCACCATGCTTGTATCATATTACACACGCCTCGTTACTTAAATTAGTTACCTAAACAAACCATCAATGTAAATTGCCCATGTCTAAACCATTTGTCAAATGTCTTTGTGTAAATCAAGTGAAAATGTTTATGTCAAAATGTAGTCCATGAAATATGTACATCAATATCAAAATGTCTATGTCAAATGTCAAATATGTAATGTGTAAACAAATGTCATGTATGGCAAATGAAATATATATATATATATATCTACTGAGCCACAGATCAAAATGCACAAAACAATGTATTGAAGTAAAACGTGGTTTAAATCAACGTTATGTCTTGTGGAAATGCATGCTATACAGAATACAAACATTTATGCGGTATTGTAAAAATGCATACATCCAAGCCTTGTGACTGTGATGATAAGCCCTTAAACAAATTAAAGGTTTATTTGTGTTATGTTTTATCGGATTCGGTCATTCCTTTCATCCAAACATACCTAGGATGTCAGGAACGGGAGTTGTCAATTCCTATGGTACCATTACCTACTAACAAGCGGCGTGATCAAAGTTAATGAATGTATATGGACTCATTAAACAAACCAAATTTCATATCAAAATGTAAGCATGTGATGAAATGAAAATGTACTAAGCATGATGAACATACATAGCATGAAAGGTAATGTAAAACAATGCACTAGGTATACACTAAATAGACATACATAGCGTGAAATGTAATGAAAACAATGTACTAAGTACGCGCTAAATGAACATACATAGCATAAAATGTCATGTAAAACGATGTACTAATAATGTACTAATGAACATAGCAAGTATATGATATGAAAGCATGGAAAGCATGAAAATAACAAGTAGGCACATGTGTTTCACCCCAAAATGTTTGAAAAACAGTAAAAGAGGGGTCTATGTACTCACTTGAGATTGCTCAATAGACTTTAGATATCCACCAAGCAAAGCTAGAAGGTTACGGAATCAAATGGCACCTAATATAGGTAACTACATTAATAAACGGACCTAATCAGAGGATCGGGTAGCATGAGGGTTTGTAAACCAAATGAGTGTAGGAACTCATGTAATATGGTTTAACAAGGCCTACATACTAAAACGAAACTTATCCTAAGTGCTTTTGACCCATTACGACCCGTTTAGGTAGCTTATGCTACTTTAACGCGTCGTTCGCGTAAAACGCGTTCGGATCGCCTAACTAGCCCTATGACAAGTAAGATATGCCTTGACATGTCTAATATTGTTACTAAATCAGTTTAGATACAAAAAATTAGGTTACATAGGCTTAAAATGAATTTTGGCTCAAAAAGGGTATTTTGGTAATTTACCTAAGGCATATATATCACCTATCATACAACTACTCAAACGATGTGACCATAAGGTATAACCTCGGAAGGTTATTCCCTATATAACTATGGTCACCTAAAGTGTTTGGTCGGATCCTAATGATCGACCAAATGGGTCGGGTTCGAAAGCAAAAGCGATTGATTAGATCACTTACCTTTACGACCCTAAACAAGCACAAATCTAAAAGTGACGAGCTAAACATGCTAGAACATGTTTAGTCAAGTTAGAAAACAGGTTTTGATATCAAAACAAACGGTTTTGATACCCTAGAGTAGTTTGGTTACAAAATACGCAAGAATACGCATTTTGGCCGAAACTACGACTCGTCACTGAGCCTAGATAACGTGGTAATCAGTAGGTATAGTTACTAGGGACTATAACCATCGTGATTACGCTCACGTTATGAAGTTCAAACGAACTTCGCATTGACCATAAACTGGTCAATGCAGAAAGTCAAACGCAGTTTGACTTTCAAGCTAAAAACGCATAAAAGAACGAAGGAACACTTACAAAGGGTCCCCGCAAGTATTTGATTCCAAGTAATCTCAGGTAGGAAGTGTATAAACACAACCACTTAGAGAAAAACTCAGATCAAATTGTGGGTTGCAACAAATGAAATGAGGGGGTATTTATAGATATGGTAGAGCCGTTAAGATCGTTCCTCGTAAACCGAGATTCAATCCTAGCCATACACATCGAGCCCATAGATTTACAAAACCAGGGGAGCCCCTAGGAATGCCCCAAAACCATGTGTAAAGGTGCCCAACAGCTGGATCCAGCTGGAAACAACATTCTGCTGTTCTGGGGACACCTTACGGACCGTATGGTCCAGTCCTTACGGACCGTAAGCTGGTTTGCAGATCAGCAACTTTGAAATTTGGCAGAACAGGCCCCTGTGCGCGTATGGTCGTGTTTTGGCACTTCTAACACCCGTCAAACCCATTTTTAAGCTCCCTAAGGATGTTAAAGCATAGGGAACATGAAACATGCTCAAAAATATGTCGGATGTCGGTTCGTTTGGCCGTACGGTTGCGTTGTTCGGTTAATTACGACGGAAGTCGTAACGGACGCTTGTACGATCCAAATTGCGTGACGAATGGATTTTTGGCATACCAAACACTAAAATAAAATATTTTAATGCTTACATAAATTTTTGGATGTCCGGATGTATTCAGAACGTAAGTTATGCGCGAAAATGTAAACTTGTGCACTTTTTGACGCTTTTAGTCCCTGAATGGGCATAAAGTTTATTTTAGCACACCGAACCCCTCAAAGCCTATTTCTAAGCTATGTAAAGGATATTTAGGGTGTGTTTAACTTATGGACATGTTCCAGAATGTTCGTTACAGTTCAAATTGGCATACTTTCGCAGTTTGTCAATTTTTGTCCCTGTAAGCGAATTAACTTGATTTTCCCATACCAAAGCCTTCAAAACTTATTTCTAAGTTATGTAAAGGTTATTTAAGGTATGTTAAGAATAAATTGATGTTTCGTAGTATTTATCGCGTTAAACTGACTACGTTTACGCACCAGTTTGCGTATAACTCTCCAGAAAGCGATATAGAGTTTGAAATTGAATAAAAGTCAAAACATGAAAAATGTAAAACATAAACAAACAAACATTGGGATCAAATAACTTTATTTCATTGATAACTGAACTGTTTACAATGATTACAAGCACAGATGTCACAGTCTCCCCTACTTGTGGAAATTTCATCCCGAAATTTGTTTAGAGGAAACTAGTGAGAAAAGATGCGGATACTTCACCTTCATTTGATCTTCACGTTCCCAAGTAAACTCAGGTCCACACTTAGATTACCAGCGAACTTTAACCAAAAGATTGCGCTTGCGTTTAAGCCATTTGACTATTCGGTCCATGATTTCCACAGGTTTCTCAACAAAATGTAGTGTTTTATCAACACGAATCACGTCATGTGGTATGTGGAGGTTCTCATCAGATAGACAATTTTTGAGATTGGACACGTGGAAGTTTGGATGAACATTTCCAAGTTCAGGAGGTAACTCAAGTCTGTAGGCTACCTTACCGATTCTTTCTACGATCTTGAATGGTCCAACATATCTAGGTGCAAGTTTTCCTTTCTTTCCAAATCTGATCACACCTTTCCAAGGTGAGACCTTAAGTAATACACGATCACCGACTTGAAATTCCAAGGGCTTGCGTCGTTGGTCCGCGTAACTCTTTTGACAGCTTCGAGCTGTCTGAAGGTTATCACAAACTTTCTTAACCTTATCAGTTGTCTCTAGAATGAGGTCAGGTCCAGTAAGCTGAGCCTTACCTATTTCATTCCAGCAGACTGGTGAACGACATTTTCGACCATAGAGAGCCTCGAAAGGAGCCATGTTGATGCTGGAGTGATAGCTGTTGTTGTAGGAGAATTCAATCAATGGAAGATGTGAATCCCAACAACCACCAAAATCGATCACACAAGCTCTAAGCATATCCTCCAAAGTCTGGATTGTTCTTTCAGTTTGGCCATCTGTTTGTGGGTGATATGCTATGCTCAGATTAAGTTGGGTCCCCATAGCAGATTGCATGGTTCTCCAAAAACGAGAAGAGAAGCGAGCATCTTTGTCAGAAATAATGTTCAAAGGAACACCATGTCGAGATACGATTTCATCCACATAGATTTTAGCAAGCTTGTTAGCAGATAGATCCTCACGAATCGGCAAGAAATGCGCTGACTTAGTATGACGATCAACAACTACCCAAATGGCATCATGACCTTTCTTAGTACGCGGAAGTTTAGTAATGAGATCCATAGCGATGTTTTCCCATTTCCAAACTGGAATCTCTGGTTGCTCCAAAAGACCAGAAGGATGTTGGTGTTCATCCTTAACCTTAAGACAAGTAAGGCATTTTGAAATGTCTAAGGCAATGTCTTTATTCATACCAGGCTACCAATACCGAGTACGAAGATCCTTATACATCTTATCTGAGCCAGGATGAATAGAATAACGAGACTTATGAGCTTCATCCACAAGCAAGGTGCGGAGATCATCTAGGCTTGGGACCCACAAACGGTCCATGAAATAATACGATCCATCGTCCTTCAGTTCAAGATCAGGCTTAACGTGATAGGGTAATTCCTTACCCATCAAGTCTTGTGAAACACAAGCATGTTGAGCCTGAGAGATGCGGGCTTGAATATCAGATTGAGTTTGGATATCAGATTGAACACGAACAAAATGAAGCTTGACATGTTCTTTACGACTCAAAGCGTCAGCCACGACATTCACCTTACCAAGATGGTAGCGAATTTCGCAGTCGTAGTCGTTTAGAAGCTCAACCCAACGTCGTTGCCTCATGTTGAGTTCTTTCTGATTAAAGATAATCTGAAGACTTTTGTGGTCAGTGAAATCCACACATTTTGTACCATACAAGTAGTGTCTCCAGATCTTAAGAGCGAACACAACTGCACCGAACTCAAGATCATGAGTGGTGTAGTTTTTCTCATGCACCTTCAACTGCCTCGATGCATATGCTATGACTTTGTTCCTTTTCATCAGAACACAGCCAAGACCCAATTTCGATGCATCACAATAAACGACGAAATCATCATTGCCTTCAGGCAAAGTCAGAATAGGTGCGTCACAAAGCTTCTGCTTCAAGGTCTGAAATGCTTCTTCTTGTTTAGTTCCCCATTCAAAGGGCTTGTTCTTCTGAGTTAGAGCAGTCAGAGGAACTGCAATCTTCGAGAAGTTCTTTATGAAGCGGCGGTAATAACCCGCGAGACCAAGAAATGAACGAACCTCGGTAGGGGTAGTAGGCGTATCCCAATCCTTAATCGCACTGATCTTGGAGGGATCTACATGAATACCTTGTTCGTTGACGATATGTCCCAAAAATTGAACTTCTTTAAGCCAAAATTCGCATTTGGAGAATTTGGCAAAAAGTTGCTCTTTCTTTAGGAGTTCCAGAGTAAGACGAAGATGTTGCTCGTGATCAGCTTGCGTCTTAGAATAAATCAAGATGTCATCAATAAAAACGATGATGAACTTATCTAAATAAGGCTTGCAGACCCTATTCATTAAGTCCATGAAGACAGCAGGAGCATTGGTCAAACCGAATGGCATAACTGTGAACTCATAATGCCCATAACGAGTGCGGAATGCTGTCTTGGGAATATCTTCTTCATGCACGCCACCCAGAACGTAGATCGATCTTTGAAAAGTAAGAAGCGCCCTGTAACTGATCAAAGAGATCATCAATGCGAGTTAGGGGGTATCGATTCTTGATGGTAAGCTTGTTAAGCTCACGGTAATTGATGCACATTCTGAAGGATCCATCCTTTTTCTTGACAAAAAGAACGGGAGCACCCCAAGGTGAAAAGCTAGGACGAATAAATCCTTTGTCAGAAAGCTCCTGAAGCTGCTTAGACAGTTCTTGCATCTCCGACGGTGCAAGACGATAAGGAGATCTGGCAATGGGATTTGCACCAGGTACAAGATCAATACGGAACTCGACTTGGCGCGCTGGGGGTAATCCAGGTAACTCCTCAGGAAATAGCTCCAGATAATCCTGAACGACAGGGATATCTTGAATAGACTTACCTTTGCCTTTATCTGCCATAACATGTGCCAAGAAGGCCACATAGTTCTTTTGCAGATATTTCCGAGCTTGAAAACAAGACATAAGCTTGAGACTACTAGCAGGTTTCTCACCACGAACCTGTAGGATCTCACCTGACGAAAGCGGTACACGAACGATCTTCTCAAAACAAACTACCTCTGCGTGATGCTTGGCTAACCAATCCATACCCACTATAATGTCGAAGCTTCCAAGTTGCATTGGCGTGAGGTCGATAGGAAAAAGATGGTTGTTAAGGTTCAATTGGCAATTACGAAGAACAGAATTAAGAACAATGGGTTCACCACTAGCAACTTCTACTGTCAAAGGCTTACCTAGTTTCGTTCTAGACATGCGAAGCAATGGTTCGAAAGATAAAGACACAAAACTCTTATCGGCCCCTGAATAAAAAAGAACAGATGCAGGTTGGTTATTAACAGAGAACGTACCGTTCACCACTTCATTGTCTGCTTGCGCTTCTTGTGCATTCATGTTAAAAACTCGACCTCGAGCTGGAGCCTGATTCAGATTCGCATTAACCAGTCTTGGACACTGGTTTCGATAATGGGTCAGGTCTCCACAATTATAGCACGAGCCAGGAGGAAAGTGAGCTCGTGCAGCTTGCTGTTGAACAGGTTGTTGAGCTACCTGTTGAGCTGGATTTCGAGTGACCTGAGCAGAACGACAAACTTCTGCAAGGTGTCCAGACTTCCCACAGTTGGTACAGAAATGGCACGGAAGTTGCTGTTGATGGTGACTATTGCACAAAGGTTCATTCCCTTCATACCGCTTCTTTGCTGGAGGCTGCGCTGGCTGATTTGGTGCAGCTTGTGCAGTAACTGCGAAATTTTGGGAAGCCTTACGCTTCCTAGAACCCTTCGAGGAACCAGAATCCTTGCCCTTCTTATTTTTACCTTTCTTACTCTCACTCTGATCAGACGCCTGCTTCTTGCCCTTTTCACCTTTTCTATGCAGCTTACCCCTTCGAACCTGAGACTCAGTCAATGTCGCAGATAGCTCGATTGCCTGACGGACTGTGGTAGGGTTACTACCAGTAACGGTGTCTTGTATGGAGTCAGGCAGACCATCGATATACCTCTCGATAGCCTTCTCGAGTGGGTAACCATTGTTGGGCATAACAAACTCAGCTCCTCATACCTATCAGTATACGCCCGGTGCTCGCCACTATCCTGTTTCAAATCGTCAAACTCCCTTTCCAAAGCTCACAGTTCATGACGAGGACAAAACTCCCTCATCATAAGAGTCCTCAGTTCAGCCCATGTTTGTGCTAAAGCAACCTCAGCACCACGGTCTCTCATAACCCTGTTCCACCATGTAAGCGCCCTCTTCTGAAACACACTGGAAGCAAACTCGACTTTGCGATTATCAGAACACTGAACGTGACGGAAAGTATTCTCAATGCTCTCGAACCATTGAAGAAGCCCAGTTGCTCCCTCAAAACCACTAAACTTGAGTGGTTTAGCAGAGTTAAAATTCTTGAAATTGCATGGAGCATTGTTGTTGTTGTTGGCTTAGTTATATTGAGCAATAAGATTGGGGAACGCATCAGCCATTTGCTGTGTGATGATTTCTGCCAGTTCGGCATTGGGTAGTGGATTTTCACGTCGAGGAGGCATTCTAAAAGAGGAAAAATGAAAGGAACGAGTGAGATGATTAGGTGAAAAGAATGAGGTGAAACAAAAATCGACAAAAGCAAAGATGGTGGTCATTCGTCCGTATCACAAAGCAAACAAACGACACACAGTGACTAATCAAAGTAAATGGGTCAGAAATAATGCTTCGCGAAGACATGCTTGCCTATAAGTGAACACTCACCCCAAGAGTTCCCAGGTAAGAATGACTGGTCCGATTATGTGGATTTGTACGAACACTCTAGCCTTAGACAGAAAACCCAGGGTACAGGCATTCAATCTTCCAGTTTGCACGTGTTCACACTATTTAGAACCCAAAACTTTGACGAGATTTTGAAAACTTGGAAGGCACAAGGCCAAAAGAATTATTAAAAAACAAATGATAAATTTTCAAAATCAATTTGGAAAATCAAAAGGGTTCAAAACCATATAACAAATCATTAAAAACAGAGATTGAATTTTCAAAAATCGTTTTAGGAAATTGGGTTCTCGTTTTGGTGATCACCTAAGGATAGGTGAAGTGCATGTTTTAAGATCTAAACACAAGACATCTTGTGTTGGGGTCCTAGAAAGGTTATAGTCTAGGTCAAAGCATTACTAATAACCTAATTCCCTATAACCATTGGCTCTGATACCAACTCTTCTGTCACACCCCGACCACGTAAAACATCAAATCGTGGCGGAAACGTTGGAGAGTGTTGTAACAGAATTATTGTTCCACAACCATGGTAATTAAAATTATATTTTATTCAACAACCAAAGGTGGAATATAGTGTTTCAAAACAAGAACCAAAGAGTACACAACATAATTAAACTAAGTCTATCTTTATTTTAAGTCTCTAAGGCACAGGTCCGCCCTAGTGTCACGATCATCATCCTAAGCAACAGCTCCTGAAACACATGTGAAAATAGGTACGTCAGCATAAAAATGCCTGTGAGATACATAGGTTTTGCAAAAATAGGATTCATGACTTAAGTTTAAGAAAAAGTTGTTTAACAAAAGTTAGTCATGAACCTTGTTAATTGTTTTGTTTTATAAATCTTTTGAAAAGCGATGATAAAGTAGATGATATGTAAAACAGTAGAGTGAGGTTAAATGAATAACCAAGTAAAATGAGTTTTGTATAAGTTAAGTTGTTTGTAAAACAATGTCTTGAAAAATATGTTATTTGTATAAAATGTTATATGTCTAAATCGAAATGATTCAAATAACGCTACGATATGTAATACCATACAAACACTTATATATAGGAAGTACCAGCGGCGTATCCACCATGCTTGTATCATATTACACACGCCTCGTTACTTAAATCAGTTACCCAAACAAACCATCAATGTAAATTGCCCATGTCTAAACCATTTGTCAAATGTCTTTGTGTAAATCATGTCAAAATGTTTATGTCAAAATGTAGTCCATGAAATATGTACATCAATATCAAAATGTCTATGTCAAATGTCAAATATGTAATGTGTAAACAAATGTCATGTATGGCAAGTGAAATATATATATATATCTACTCAGCCACAGATAAAAATGCACAAAACAATGTATTGAAGTAAAACGTGGTTTAAATCAACGTTATGTCTTGTGGAAATGCATGCTATACTGAATACAAACATTTATGCGGTATTGTAAAAATGCATACATCCAAGTCTTGTGACTGTGGTGATAAGCCCTTAAACAAATTAAAGGTCTATCTGTGTTATGTTTTATCGGATTCGGTCATTCCTTTCATCCAAACATACCTAGGATGTCAGGAACGGGAGTTGTCAATTCCTATGGTACCATTACCTACTTACGAGCGGCGTGATCAAAGTTAATGAATGTATATGGACTCATTAAACAAACCAAATGTCATATCAAAATGTAAGCATGTGATGAAATGAAAATGTACTAAGCATGATGAACATACATTGCATGAAAAGGTAATGTAAAACAATGCACTAGGTATGCACTAAATAGACATACATAGCGTAAAATGTAATGAAAACAATGTACTAAGTACGCGCTAAATGAACATACATAGCATAAAATTTCATGTAAAACGATGTACTAATAATGTACTAATTAACATAGCAAGTATATGATATGAAAGCATGGAAAGCATGAAAATAACAAGTAGGCACATGTGTTTCACCCCAAAATGTTTGAAAAACAGTAAAAGAGGGGTCTATGTACTTACTTGAGATTGCTCAATAGACTTTAGATATCCACCAAGCAAAGCTAGAAGGTTACGGAATCAAACAACACCTAATATAGGTAACTACATTAATAAACGGACCTAATTCGGAGGATCGGGTAGCATGAGGGTTTGTAAACCAAATGAGTGTAGGAACTCATGTAATATGGTTTAACAAGGCCTACATACTAAAACGAAAGTTATCCTAAGTGCTTTTGACCCGTTACGACCCGTTTAGGTAGCTTATGCTACTTTAACGCGTCGTTCGCATAAAACGCGTTCGGATCGCCTAACTAGCCCTATGACAAGTAAGATATGCCTTGACATGCCTACTATTGTTACTAAATAAGTTTAGATACCAAAAATTAGGTTACATAGGCTTAAAATGAATTTTGGCGCAAAAAGGGTATTTTGGTAATTTACCTAAGGCATATATATCACCTATCATACAACTACTCAAACGATGTGACCATAAGGTATAACCTCGGAAGGTTATTCCCTATATAACTACGGTCACCTAAAGTGTTTGGTCGGATCCTAATGATCGACCAAATGGGTCGGGTTCGAAAGCAAAAGCGATTGATTAGATCGCTTACCTTTACGACCCTAAACAAGCACAAATCTAAAAGTGACTAGCTAAACACGCTAGAACATGTTTAGTCAAGTTAGAAAACAGGTTTTGATATCAAAACAAATGGTTTTGATACCCTAGAGTAGTTTGGTTACAAAATACGCAAGAATACGCATTTTGGCCGAAACTACGACTCGTCATTGAGCCTAGATAACGTGGTAATCAGTAGGTATAACCATCGTGATGACGCTCACGTTATGAAGTTCAAATGAACTTCGCATTGACCATAAACTGGTCAATCCAGAAAGTCAAACGCAGTTTGACTTTCAAGCTAAAAATGCATAAAAGAACGAAGGAACACTTACAAAGGGTCCCCGCAAGTATTTGATTCCAAGTAATCTCAGGTAAGAAGTGTATAAACACAACCACTTATAGAAAAACTCAGATCAAATTGTGGGTTGCAACAAATGAAATGAGAGGGTATTTATAGATATGGTAGAGCCGTTAAGATCGTTCCTCGTAAACCGAGATTCAATCCTAGCCATACACATCGAGCCCATAGATTTACAAAACCAGGGGAGCCCCTAGAAATGCCCCAAAACCATGTGCAAAGGTGCCCAACAGCTGGATCAAGCTGGAAACAACATTCTGCTGTTCTAGGGACACCTTACGGACCGTATGGTCCAGTCCTTACGGACCGTTAGCTGGTCTGCAGATCAGCAACTTTGAAATTTGGCAGAACAGGCCCCTGTGCGCGTATGGTCGTGTTTTGGCACTTCTAACACCCGTCAAACCCATTTTTAAGCTCCCTAAGGATGTTAAAGCATAGGGAACATGAAACATGCTCAAAAATATGTCGGATGTCGGTTCGTTTGGTCGTACGGTTGCGTTGTTCGGTTAATTACGACGGAAGTCGTAACGAACGCGTGTACGATCCAAATTGCGCGACGAATGGATTTTTGGCATACCAAACACTAAAATAAAATATTTTAATGCTTACATAAATTTTTGGACACTTTTAGTCCCTGAATGGGCATAAAGTTTATTTTAGCATACCGAACCCCTCAAAGCCTATTTCTAAGCTATTTAAAGGATATTTATGGTGTGTTTAACTTATGGCCATGTTCCGGAATGTTCTTTACACTTCAAATTGGCATACTTTCGAAGTTTGTCAATTTTAGTCCCTGTAAGCGAATTAACTTGATTTTGCCATACCAAAGCCTTCAAAACTTATTTCTAAGTTATGTAAAGGTTATTTAAGGTATGTTAAGCATAAATTGATGTTCTGGAGTATTTATCGCGTTAAACTGACTACGTTTACGCACCAGGTTGCGTATAACTCTCCAGAAAGCGATATAGAATTTGAAATTGAATAAAAGTCAAAACATGAAAAATGTAAAAACATAAACAAACAAACATTGAGATCAAATAACTTTATTTCATTGATAACTGAACTGTTTACAATGATTACAAGCACATATGTCACACATGGATCCTAGTTTTCCCATTAGAATCATCAACGAGAGACTTAGATTTTTAGATAAAGTAGCCTAAGTTTATGACGAATAACTATAAATCTATTATCATCACAAAGTTGGCTATGTTCATATATGTACATATATTTATATAGTTATATAATAATCCTAAAACTAAGTCCAACATAGATTGTCATATAAGTTAAGCATGGAGGATTATCCTCGTTATATGATTCAGCACTACACAAATCATCACAAGGATGATTTGGAGGGTCATGAATAACAAGAAATAAGAACTAACTAATACATGCTCAAGTGGCCAAGTAAATCCTAACCCAGGTGAACCACCACGACATGGAAAGAGTTAACTAAGTGTCGGAGGCTAGGCAGGGTTATGTTACTTTGATACTAGGAAGGCACTTGAGTGAGGTAGTGGAATAAAGGGGTAAGGTCCCAAAAACCTTGCATAGGTGCTTGAGACCATACCACAACCTTATCAATAAACTCTCTTTAAGATGAACTTTGCGCGGCCGTGCACTGGTTCTAAAAGAGAACTTAGAAAGAATAACAGTATTCAACACCCGCGCGCCAAAAGGGACTAATAAACCCTTGCGCATGCTCTTATACAACAAAGGATAAAATCATAACAATATCTCCACAAAAGTCACCCAAACTTAGACAAAAATAAAACGTTTCAGTCATAGCAGAATTACCATAAAGAAGAGCTACATAGAATTACAGCGGTAATCCTTCTAGAAGGCATTATCGTGCACAACCATTCGGTTATAACCGAATGGCCACGTGGCATCGTCCGAAGCTCCTCTTAAGGTCACGATGATGGCACAAAATGGAAGGAAGATCCACACTCGCCCACTTTCCATGTGGCGTCACCCCAGCCATCGATCATGACCACGATCCATGTGCATACACATCTATTAATGATTAACAGAGGGAAATATAACCGCTTACAGGAAAGTATTTTCCATTAAGTTTTCATCAAACAGACTTTCCCGCCCAAACTTCGGCTATAAATAAAGAATAATTCAGGTATAATTCTTCAAGTTACTCTCACTTCACTTTACTACTGCTTCTTCTTCTTCATCAAACCTTGTACTTATTCTCACGCCGGAGGGTGGTCACGGATTCTCCCCGTGGTGAGCCTAACGGTTGTTCATTTTGCAGTTGTTCGAAGAAGGAGATCAGTCATTCTCAAATCCAAACGAGAAGATTAACCCCTTTATGCAGATTCAAACCCCCTGGTTCAATTGATTCCGGTCAATTAAACTAGTGTTTCTTCATTGGCGCCCACCGATCTCTCAGTTTTTATTCATATCTTCTCGTTTTGATTTTTCCTTCAACACTCTGTTTTCTAATGGCAGAGATCCCATCAAAACGTCCATCAAGTCCTCGATATGAAAACAAGGGAAGTCCAACCCAAGTCACTCAGATCGACGAAATCATGGACAAAAAAGTCAGCAACAACAATTACCACCAGGCAACAGACTCTGTTGCCTCGGAAATGAAATCTGGAACTTGGAATTCTCTAGTTTTACGTTCGGAGGAAACTCCAGAATATTGGTTTAACAGAGCCAAGGAAACCATGAATAAAATTTTCGCATCAAATCCCAGATCTATATTCTCTCACCACAGATCTAGACACCACGAGTCCGAAAAGAAACAATGTTACAGCACAATACTAGGCCCGCAACCAAGACAATAGTGGAACATCCAACCCAGTCGTGAAGAGTATCCAGAATGATTCAAAGCAATGCAACGGAACACAGGAGATAGAATAGCAGAAGGCCGACACAGAACAGATAAACGTGGTTCAAGGACGAAGGCCACACAAACGGAACCACAATCAGCGCTAGCGTGAGGAACAGGTGGTTTTCCCTGTCGTTCCAGGAGGTCCTCAACGCCCGCTAATCATCACTGGTATTTTCGACCACTACCATATTGATTATATGTTCATAGATCCAGGAAGTTCCATGGACATTTTTTACGAGAAATGTTTTAAGCAACTAGACCCAGAGGATAAGGCACGCTTAAAACCAGTCGATTTTCCTCTCACTGGTTTCTGCAACGAAGCTGTCTTTCCGCTGGGTCATATCGCTTTTCCTGTAACTCTCTCAGAAGGGGAACACTCGCGCACTGTCACAGTCAATTTCATGGTTATGTCAATTTCATGTTAGGAAGACGATCTCAGAGAGAGTTTAGCATGATTACCTCCATACCACACGCCGCTTGTGGTTTTCCAACGGAAACCGGGGTAGCAATTTTGTATTCCAGTAAAGAAGTTATGTATGTGGATGACGAGCCACCAACAAAAGTTGTAAAACCATCACCATCAAGCGAACCAGAAAAATGGGTCCTCAACAAGGAATATCCTGAACAAACCATTTTGTTAGGACACGCCATCTCCCTGGCAATCCGTATAAAGTTAAAAGAGCTCCTATCTAACAACATAGACATCTTCGCTTGGTCCCCTGCAGACATGACTGGAGTACCAAGAGACATAGCATAGCATTTCTTGAATATCCAACCTTCAGCGAAACCAGTCGCACAAGGAAGGCGCAGTCTCATCGCAAAAAAAGCAGACGCAATGAACGAGCAAGTAGCCGAGCTACTTCAAGCTGGGATCTTGCGTGAAGTACAATACCAAACCCGGGTAGCCAACCCAGTAATGGTACAGAAGCACAACGACGGGTGGCGCATGTGCGTCGACTTCAAAGACCTCAACAAGGCCTGCCCAAAAGACTGTTACGCCCTCCCAGAAATAGACAAGAAAGTCAATTCTCTAGCATCCATCCGCTGGAAGTGTTTTTTAGACTGCTATAAGGGTTACCATCAAGTACAAATGAAGGAGGAAGACGGAGATAAAACAGCCTTCCGCACAGACAAAGGTATTTTTTGCTACACGAAAATGCCCTTTGGTCTCCGCAACGCGGGGGCTACCTATCAACGATTGATGGACAAAGTCTTTGGAGAGGACATTGGCGTAACAGTAGAAGTTTACATGGACGACCTCATCATCATGAGTCAAGAGGAGGAGTCTATGCTTGCAAACATTCAGCACACCTTTGACTCGTTGTGCAGCGTTAATCTAAAACTGAATCCAATAAAATGCTCCTTCGGAATGGAGGAAGGCAAATTCCTAGGGTTCATAGTAACCAGAGACGGTTTCAAAGTCAACCTAGAGAAAGTAGAAGCCATCCAGTAATGCCATCACCAGCAATAGTTAAAGAGATGCAACGTCTCGCAGGCCGGTTAGCAGCACTCAACAGATTTTTGGAAAATCACGCTGCAAAATCGTATCCATTTATCAGCACGTTGTGCAATTGCACCAAAAAGAGCTATTTCCAATGGACACAAGAAGCGGAGAAAGCTTTCAAACAGATGAAAGAGTGTCTGATCCAGTTACCAACCTTAACAGTACCTCGAAAAGAAGAACCATTAATCCTATATCTATCCGCAGCAGAAGTAGCCGTCGGCGCGGTGTTAATGGTAGAATGGGATGGCGTTCAAACTCCGATATACTACATCAGCAAAATGCTAACTGGTCCAGAGACACGATATTCTATGATAGAAAAACTCATCCTTGCATTGGTTCACACATCACGAAGACTGCGATGGTATTTCTCTGGCCACGTTATCACCGTCCTTACAAATTATCATCTAGGAAAAATTTTGTCTAAACCAGATATTGTGGGGCGGTTGGCAAAATGGGCTATCGAGTTAGGAGGATGCAACATCCTGTACAAACCTCGACCAGCAATTAAAGGGCAAGTCCTAGCAGATTTTGTCACCGAAGTTCCCATCGAAAAAATCCAACAATGGGAGGCAATCCAAAATCCTACCCCAGTCTTCGATGACAGGGTTTGGACATTACATACAGACGGCGCCTCAAACGATGATGGTGCGGGAGCAGGCCTTCGCCTAGTCAGCCCTGACAACCATGAACTCACGTACGCTAATCGCCTGGATTTTAAAAGTACCAACAACGAGGCGGAGTACGAAGCATTTCTTGCAGGCCTTCGCCTGGGACTCAAAATGGGAGCAAAGAACCGCGAAGCGCATGTCGATTCCAAATTAGTGGCAAAACAAGTCAATGGTCATTATGACGCTAAAGGCGAAGCCATGGCCCTATATTTGGAACAAGCAAGAATCCTTATCCACCAGTTTCAAACATTCAAGATAATCCACATCAAACGAAGTGAAAACAAACATGCAGACGCACTAAGGAAATTGGCCGCTACCAGCTTCAAACACCTCATGAAGGAAGTCTGCATAGAGGTATTATCTAACCCATCTGTTCCCTTAAGACAAGTAAACATCATAGAAGTCGGGAACCCATCATGGATATCCCCAATCATCACGTACTTGCAACATGGGATTCTCCCAGAAGGGAAGGAGGAAGCTAGGAAAATCCAGCACAAAGCATTGAACTATGAAATGGTGGACTGCATCTTATACCGCAAATCATTCATGGGTCCAATTTTACGCTGTGTAGATAAGACCGATGCGCAATACTTAGTTCGAGAAATTCATGAGGGGTTATGCGGAATCCATGCAGCCACGCATGGTGGTTGCAAAGATCATGAATGCGGGATATTATTGGCCAGGTATGCATGTAGACACAGTGGAACTGTTGCACAAGTGCGCGGCATGCCAGTGCCACGCGCCAAAGACCCTTCGCCCGAAGAATCCCCTGGTCCCAGTCACCTCAGCCTGGCCCTTCCAACAATGGGGCATCGACCTCGTCGGTCCTTTTCCCGATGCGCCTGGCGCAGTAAAATTCATAGTAGTAGCAGTAGACTACTTCACAAAATGGGTAGAAGGAAAAGCTCTGGTGTCGACTACAGTAATGGTGATCCGCAAGTTCATCTGGGAACACATTATCTGCCGATTCGGGTTACCATTGCGCATCATTTCTGATAATGGCACAAACTTTGTGTCAGAAGACCTACAGAAATGGTTGAAAGAAATGAACATTGAACACAGCTTCGCCTCTGTGGCGCACCCACAAACGAATGGGCAAGTTGAGAGCGTGAATAAGCAAATAGTGGACGGAATAAAGGCAAGGCTAGGGACCGCATGCAGGGGGTGGGTGGATGAGCTCCCAAGCATTCTATGGGCCCACCGCACCATGCCTAAAACAAGTAGAGGCGAAACACCGTTCAGCCTTGTCTATGGCTCAGAAGCAGTAATCCCAGCAGAGATCGGTCTCCCATCACCGCGTATGATCGCCATGGAAAAACAAGATAACGAGCGAGAACGAAGAATCAATCTGGACCTTCTTGAAGAAAGGCGCGAGAACGCAGCCATTGCAAAAGCCAGGTATAAATCAAAGTTAGAGAAATACTATAATGCCTGGGTATGTGTATGCACCTTCGTTCGAGGAGATTTCATCCTGCGAGACAACGAGGCATATAACATGGAGAAACCAGGAAAACTAGCACCTAAATGGGAAGCACCATATGTCATCCACGAAGTTCTAGGCAAGGGCGCATACACTTTAAAGAGGCTGGATGGAACAGATGTACCACGCACCTGGAACGCGCAACAACTTCGCAGGTGCTACATGTAACCAACCTAACCACCTCACGCAATAGCAGAACATATGCACAGGCAACATAATTGTTTTCAATTACTCGCTTTGTATCCATTAGCCCTACGCCTTATCAATACAAAGACTACCCTTATTATTTTCTATTGTTTATTACAAAATGGATCTAATTCCTTTTGGTATGCGTGAAAACACTATGGTAAAACATTACAAGTCTCATGAACGGTCTATGGATAGAAGCCCCGTGCACAATCCAGACCTACGTTCACACATGAGCTTCATACCATCTTTATTCGCTTTACCTAAACAAAGTAATTTTACACATACAAGATATTATAATTCAAACACAACTTATATTTAATCACTTGCGCCACGCGCAATAACAAAAAATTCATATACACAGCCGTGCATCAAAAAGTTACTTGTGCAACAGAGCACATTAACAAAATGTACGAAGCACAACAGTATCAAAACAGTAGTTACAAAATAAACAAGCTAAACACCAGGAAACATATCCAATACATCCAAAGGAGTATGCAGCACTTCACCATACCACTCAAAAGGATGAGGATCGATAATCCAGGGATTTTCAGCTTCTCCTCCAACCATAGTAGAAACCGGGATAGGGGCACCAACCGGAGTTGCAGAAAGTCGCCTATTTTGACGCCGTTGGTACACCAACGAGCACCTTTCCCTCCGATCAGACGGAAAACATTGCATCAGGACATTCGCCGACAGCTGAGTAACCCCTTCAACATTATCTCCCCTAGAACGGGATTTTCGCCTGGTTCTGATTTTTTGCCAAATCAGGTAAAAATTTTAATAATCCCTATACGAATATATAGCTAAAACAAGTTTGACGTCAGCATCGTTAAGAGGAATGCCAGAAGTAATGAAGATCAATGTCACATCAACACTTTATAAAATGGCGGCATCGCCGTAATCATCTATTCTATTAAATGATCTCTAACAGCGCCTACACACATTCCTAGAAGCTACAGTTCAGTAAGAAGGTGATAAGTCAAAACAACTGTTCACCCTCCTGATCTATGGCACATAAAAGCCATGTCACTCCAGACAGTGCACGATTAATAAATAAGTCATTTTAATAAGATGCACAATATCAATCAAGAAGTATCTTCCTCGAGAAGATTCCCCATTTTCGCGCCTAAAAGCTCCACAGCAAAGATCACCCACCTCTCATAGTCCAGTGCTCCTCTTATTTGCATAAGAGCAACAGTAGACTAGGGGGACTTGAAGGGGTAAGGTCCCAAAAACCTTGCACAGGTGCTTGAGACCATACCACAACCTGAAGGGGTAAGGTCCCAAAAACCTCATAATAAGTATTTAAGACCATACCACAAACTGGCCTTTCAACCTTTTAACCTTGCGCGGCCGCGCATTGGTCTTACAAAAGGAAGAAAGTAATCAGCAATCTATAGTCGCGCGCCCAAAGGAAAACATAAATCCTTGCGCCTTCTCCCATTAACAAAGGATTAAAATCCTGAGATCAATACCTCCGCCTAAATATCCAGACTTGGATAATTTAGACTTAGGATTTATTCAGTGGCCTCCACACAGTAAGGTGCCACACTAGATTACAGCAGTAAACTTCTAGAAAGAATATGATCGTGCACCACCCAGACGGTTATAACCGTCTAGACACGTGTCATTACCACAGGCATCCCTGAAATCACAACGAAGGCATGCAATTGAAGAATAATCTTCACTTAATCACTTTCCACGTGGCAACTCCCCAGCCATAGATCAAACCACGATCCGTGTGCATTCACATCGGATCGAGACAACTTGACGTTGGATCAAAGAACTTAACGGAAGAAAATATAACCGCTACGGCGTTAGCATCTTCCGTCATCTTTTCAATAACAGGTTTTCCCTCCCAAACTCCCGGTTATAAATACAAGAACTGTTCAGGTATGAACTGAAGTCACACACACTTCTCAAATACTTTTCTCTTCTCTGTACCAATACTTATTCTCACACCGGAGTCGGGTCAAGGAGAGAACCCTCTTCTCCCCTTGGCGAGGCTAACTGTGTTCTTTTTTGCAGAACCATCGGAGAAGGAGATCAGCTGCAACTGAATCAACCGAGAGAGAGCTAACCCTTTTATGCGGATTCAAACCCCCTAGATATTTCGGTTCCGACCATTTATCTAGTGTTTCTTCATTGGCGCCCACCGTTTTCTCAGTTTTTCTAGTTTCTACCTCGTTTCGATTCAGTTCATTCCATTTTCTGTTTTTGCACATGGCAGAAAATTCGTCATCTCACCGGCAACCTGGTCCTCGACCAAACGTCGGAAACAATTTACCAGTAGAAGGGATCGTAGAAGAGGCCTCGGACGATAATGAGGTTCAATCCAATCGAGCAAATGATCCTGTTACTCCAGGAATGTTACCAGCAAACCCTGCTCAATCAATTTTACCACCAGGAGAAACTCCGATATCATGGTATGTCCGGTCCCAAGGGGCATTAAACGCAGTGTACACACAGTTGTGTGCTCAAACTGCTCCTCTGACTCAATCACGGAGACCGGGATCTAGAGCTCATGCTTCCCAGCGAGTAGAATCAACTTATGATGATACAGAAGTTCATGCCAGATCCACGTCTCAACGCGAGTACATTCAGTCAGGCAGTTACCAGAGGCAACATCACGGAGAATCACATCCTCGTCGAAGACAATCGGTTCATGATAGGTTGGGTTCCCAACGGGTTACCCACACCGATGAATCCGATCCAACATACCGTTTGAGTGCAAACAACAGTGTGTTCAACCGACTACAGCCAAACTATAACAAATGCAGACCTCGAGCGGTTTATAACCCTGAGGCAGAACATAACTATGACTTAGTTTATCGCCCTGCAGAAGCGGCGGAAAACTCGAAGTTCATACTGGAGATAGCTCTGGCTCCATTGGAGAAGGCAAAATTACCATCTAACGTTGGGAAATTCAATGGGTTAACTGACCCTGATGATCATCTGAGAGTATTCACCAGTGCAGGGTTGGTTGGCGCTTGGACTCTTCCGCTATGGTGTCATTTGTTTGTACAAACATTAACCGGCCCAGTGCAAATCCGGTTTGATAACCTACCAACGGGACAGATCGAGTCGTGGAAAGATCTGCGTGAAAAGTTTTTAACACACTTCAGCCAACAAAGGCGTTCCATGCGTGATACATCCGACGTCATGAACATCTGGTGCCGCGATGACGAGAATCTGGAGGATTTTATCACCAGATACAATAAAGAAGTGTTAGAGATTGGAGGTGTTAACGAACAACTAATCCGTGCTCAGTTCAAGTACGCGGTTAGATGTGACGACATGGTTAAGGTATTATCTGGAACAGAGGGCCTTCCCAAGAGTTGGGAAAAAATAATGGCGGCGGCCAAGGTTTATGCGCAGACCGAGAAAAACCTTACTACAAACAGGCCACCACCACTACACAACAGGCCCGCAGACTTAAGCGCAACCGGTGAAAGAAGGTTCAAAAAATCATGGCGCGAGTCATCAGGAAGTCGTTCCTCTGAAGATGCCCGCACAACAATCAACAAGCTCTCTGCACAAAGAGAGAACAAGCACGAAAATAGGGAGAGGCAGTGGACTCCCCTAACAAAGACCCCGGCGGAGGTTCTGAGTACTGAGGACTATCAATTCAAACCTCCGATTCCGATGAAGAGTAAACGTGGTCAAGACCCGGCGCAATACTGCGAATATCATAAAGACAACGGGCATACCACGAACAACTGCATATCTCTGCGCACGGAAATAGAGAAAGCCCTCAAAAATGGAGAACTTACGCATTTACTCCAGAATATGCGCAAGGAGATTAAGCAGATTATCCGGGGAGAAGAAAGCTCAAGCAAACGGGCCAAAACTTAAAGGACTCTATAAGTTTTCCGCAGAAAAGACATGACCTATCAAATGCGGCGGAACTATCAGAGAGTAAGTTAAGTTCCATTTAATTATCAGAAAAACTTTGTAAAGCCTCTGAGCTCTATCCATGAATAAAATTACAAAGTTTCTTTTATTTTTGTGTTTACAAAGTGCATGCAATTTCTTTTTAGTAAGCGCAAAAACATTATGGTAGTATAAAACAAGCTCCATGCGCGGTCAGTGATCACGTCACAAACGACCATAAACTCACACATGAGCTTCATACCAACTTCATTCGCCTTACTCAAGTAAAAGCAATTGTACTCATGCAAAAATATTGTAAAGTCATTTAACAAAACAAATAGAAACATACTATTTTTAGCGTACAAATACGCCCTAAAGAGCTTCAAACACAGCAGTGTTTAGAATCCTTGCGCAACAGCGCACTGACAAAACAAGGATCTACATCCCACATAAAAAATTGTTCAATACAATTTCATCCTACTCTAAATCTTCACCCTCATCCGGAAAGATTTCTTTGAGTTGCGCCACGTGATCATCCGATTGCAGCGCCACATTTATCAACTCCATAACTGGAAGTTGCAAATTATTAAACTCTGTCTTCATGGAAGCAAGCGCGGCGGCAGTATTTACGCCAAAGGTAGCAGACTTGCTATCATCCCAGTTAGCCTTCAACGCGCTATTCACATGTTGGGAACATTCCGCATAACCTTGCGCGTACCCATCTCGTCGTGCAGCAACCATCAAATTAGCAACAGTTTTATCCAGTTCTTCAGAGTTTAACACAGATTCAGCAACCTATGAAATCAAGCGAAAATAAGCATCAAAAAAGCGCATATATGATTTCACAACAAAAAAGAGGAAAGAAACTTACACAAGCAATCCCGCGATCCTTCAACCAGGCCATATCATTCTTTAAAGGTTCAAGCTCGCTTTCCGCTGAAACCCGCGCCATTTCTGAATTCTCCAATTTCTCTTCAACCTCAGTCAAATGGCGGGAGGTTTCAGTATTCTCGGAATACGCAAGCTCCAGATCCTTCTTCAATTGTTCCTGGTCAGAAACCAAAGCAGTAAGTTCCTCTAATTCTTTATCTCTAACGACAAGAGTGGCTAAAGCTTGTACCTCCCGTTGCTCACTTCGTTCCCTATGAGAACGCGCCTCCACCAACATAGCTTCCATATCAGCTTTCTCTTTCTTCAATTTTTCTACCTCCGCATCTCGATTTTTCAGATTTTCAACCTCAGCCTTGAGGTTATTAATGATATTACGAAGATTTGCCTTCTCAGCATTGTCTTTCTCGCAAATTTTCCTCCAATTTTTGCGTTCCTCAGACAGGAGAACAGCTTCAGCTTCCGCTTTTCTCTTCCAACCAGCAACAGACCATTCCTCAGTCTTACGCTCAGCTTCAAACTTGGCTCGCTCAGTCTCTAATTTAGCCTTCAACTGAGCCACATGTTTTTCATCTTTAGCAAACTTCTTTTGCGATGCTATAAAAGATGCCCGCTCCTTATGCATGCTATACCACTCACGCACTATACGGTGAGTAGTAGAAACATGAGAAGCAGTTTCTGCAAGATAAGATTGATAGGTCTGTTCATAAGGCTGATTTTCCTGAAATTTAATCTCACCAGGCGGAAGTATCCCCTGCAACCAATCTTGGCATACACGCCAATCCGAGAAGGTATCACCTTTTTTCACATTCCAAACAGGGACATGAGGATCAGAAGCATCTTTTTCCGTATAAGTCCGGTAATAATATTCTCCCAGAGCTTCTTCTGGACGAATTGGAGATTGTTTATCAACACCAGCAGATGAGCTTGTCTCCTCAGTTGTGACCTTCTCCGTATGCTCAGGTATAGCTTCAGAAGGTCTAGGGGGAGAAGATGGAATTTTTTCAGCAGTTTCCTTTTTTCCCAAATCTTGAACAACAGTTTCCGGGGTCGGTGGATTATCAGCATCATCTACCACACCCGGTTCAACAATCTTTTCAGCCTCTGTATTAACACCAACAGGCTTCTCAGCCTCAACAGTTTTCTCTACACCTTCCCCAGCAATCTCTGAAGGCTCTAGCGGGTCTGCAACAGCAGCACGCGGAGGAGTAGGGGGAAGTTCTTTATTAACCACAGATGGTACTTCTATAGGAACAGGGGAAACAGGAACTTCTGGACAAATAAAAGTCTGTAAGAATTCCATCCGCTTAAAGAAAACAAGGAAGAACAACACTTACCAGGGACAGAGTCCTAAACAAATGCATCAAGATTTCCCTTTCTGGTAATTTTCTTCCTTTGCACCTTTTTAGGAGGTTGACCCTCCGCGTCAGGATCAGTTTGTTTCCGTTTACCAGCCTTCCGATGCACCAAGTGTTCAGGACTAGAGTCCAGGTCAATAGGCTCGTTAGGGTTGGATGGGGGAATATCAGCAGAATCCTTTGGTTCAGGCTTTGGTTCCCGCATAATCACTGCAGGAGTAAGACCCTCCAAAGAGTCAGAAACCACCACATAATCACACCTGGGGACAGAGGAACGGCGCGTACCTTTCTTCTCTCCAACATTCTTCGCCTTCAAAGTTTGAGCTTTAACAGTCTCACTCCTTTTGGGCAAAGAAGTAGAAGTTATTGCGCGTTTCTTCTTTTCAGGGCCTATGCCCAAGTTCAACAATTCACCTACAAAAGCGCAAAGCAAAGGTTTACCCACAAAGAATAAAAGGAAAAAAGAAATGCAGAAATAACTTACCAGCATCACCAGCTGGTTGAGCAGATAGATCCGCATCTTGCGGAAGAACAAAATTCCTTACAATACGATGGTACCAAAGCTCCTCTTCAGGTTTCTTTTTGATGGTACCCATCCTTCCGCCTTCCCTCCTGAAGGCAACAACATACAAAGAGACAACTACATCCAAAAAAGAAAACAGGTCAAAAAAAAAAAAAAAAAAAAAAAAGAGAGAAGAACAGTGAAAAAGCCCCAAACTTACTATGACCATCCTCTGTGTATACGGGTTTATCGTCACGTTCCATCTTCCAGTTCAAACTCATGCCGGCTCCGACAAGAGCTTTCTCCGGCAATGCAATATTGGGCACATCTTTCAGATCTTGGTACCAGTTCTCATCAACAGGAGTCTGAAGCGTTTCAATCGGAACGTCGTCTTTCCCCCTTAAAATCATCTTCACCGGAATCACTCTGGCCTTAATAAAGAAGAACTTTTGCTTCCAATCATGGAAGGATTTTGGGGGTTGCAGTAGAATCTTTTTCGCAGAAGCCCTCTGAACAAACGAATAAAACCCCTGGGTACAGTGCATCTGATGAAAAACCCTAAATCGAAGAACAGTCGGTTCAACATGCATCGTCCGGCACACAAATTCAAAATGCCGAACCCTAACCATACCAATAGGGTGAAGTTGGGAAATATGAAGTTTGTAAAATCCGAGAACGTCAAGGAAAAATCTGGTAACAGGCAAGCGAAAGTTACCGTCACAGAAAAAATCCCAAAAGAGGGTAATATACCTAGCCGGAGCATCCGCTGCCGTTTGCCCCTCTTCAGGATACAAAGCACCCCAGTTCTCCGCAAATTTGAGATTCTGAATCAGACCCTCAAAGGATGCCCTTGTCCACTTTAACGGTGGAAGTTCAGTCGTCATTTCTTCAGTGAGATCTTCTTGATGTTCTCCGGTTGACATAAAGAAGGAGCAACAAAGTTTTCGGTAGAACAAGAAATGAGGAAAGTTTTTCAACAGAGATAATGATTATACAAAAGAAGTTATCCAGACGATTATATATACTTATCGCAATAAATAGCATCGGTAACCGTCACAGCGACTGTTCCGGGTGTCACAGTTCCCCAAGCAACAGAAAAAGAAAATGTCAGAACATACACGCGTTTACACGCGCACGTGTAAGACACGGACAGTAAAAAACAACTGACAATGACAGGTTGTCAAAATCAATTTACTGCACTAGCTTCAAGTCAAAGATTTTCCATAAAAAATCTTTACAAACTCAACAAATTCAAATCTTTTCAGAGAAGATTTCTTATTTCTCGCGCCCAAAAACATTTTCCTCTCATAAGTCCAGTGCTCCACTTATTTGCATAAGTACAACACTAGACTGGGGGGACTTGAAGGGGTAAGGTCCCAAAAACCTCATAATAAGTATTTAAGACCATACCACAAACTGGCCTTTCAACCTTTTAACCTTGTGCGGCCGCGCATTGGTCTTACAAAAGGAAGAAAGTAATCAGCAATCTATAGTCGCGCGCCCAAAGGAAAACATAAATCCTTGCGCCTTCTCCCATTAACAAAGGATTAAAATCCTAAGATCAATACCTCCGCCTAAATATCCAGACTTGGATAATTTAGACTTAGGATTTATTCAGTGGCCTCCACACAGTAAGGTGCCACACTAGATTACAGCAGTAAACTTCTAGAAAGAATATGATCGTGCACCACCCAGATGGTTATAACCGTCTGGACACGTGTCATTACCACAGGCATCCCTGAAATCACAACGAAGGCATGCAATTGAAGAATAATCTTCACTTAATCACTTTCCATGTGGCAACTCCCCAGCCATAGATCAAACCACGATCCGTGTGCATTCACATCGGATCGAGACAACTTGACGTTGGATCAAAGAACTTAACGAAAGAAAATATAACCACTACGGCGTTAACATCTTCCGTCATCTTTTCAATAACAGGTTTTCCCTCCCAAACTCCCGGTTATAAATACAAGAACTGTTCAGGTATGAACTGAAGTCACACACACTTCTCAAATACTTTTCTCTTCTCCGTACCAATACTTATTCTCACACCGGAGTCGGGTCAAGGAGAGAACCCTCTTCTCCCCTTGGCGAGGCTAACAGTGTTCTTTTTTGCAGAACCATCGGAGAAGGAGATCAGCTGCAACTGAATCAACCGAGAGAGAGCTAACCCTTTTATGCGGATTCAAACCCCCTAGATATTTCGGTTCCGACCATTTATCTAGTGTTTCTTCACAACCTTATCAATAAACTCTCTTTAAGATGAACCTTGCGCGGCTGCGCACTGGTTCTAAAAGAGAACTTAGAAAGAATAACAATATTCAACACCCACGCACCAAAAGGGACTAATAAGCCCTTGCGCATGCTCTCATACAACAAAGGATAAAATCCTAACAATATCTCCGCAAAAGTCACCCAGACTTAGACAAAAATAAAACGTTTCTGTCATAACAGAATTACCATAAAGAAGAGCCACATAGGATTACAGCTGTAATCCTTATAGAAGGCATTATCGTGCACAACCATTCGGTTATAACCGAATGGCCACGTGGCATCATCCTAAGCTCCTCTTAAGGTCACGATGATGGCACAAAATGGAAGGAAGATCCACACTCGCCCACTTTCCACGTGGCGTCACCCCAGCCATCGATCATGACCACGATCCGTGTACATACACATCTGTTAATGATTAACGAAGGGAAATATAACTGCTTACAGGAAAGTATTTTCCGTTAAGTTTTCATCAAACAGACTTTCGCGCCCAAACTTCGGCTATAAATAAAGAATAATTCAGGTATAATTCTTCAAGTTACTCTCACTTCACTTTACTACTACTTCTTCTTCTTCATCAAACCATGTACTTATTCTCACGCCGGAGGGTGGTCACGGAGAGAAACCCCCATTCTCCCCATGGCGAGCCTAACGGTTGTTCATTTTGCAGTTGTTCGAAGAAGGAGATAAGTTATCCTCAAATCCAAATGAGAAGATTAACCCCTTTATGCAGATTCAAACCCCCTGGTTCAATTGATTCCGGTCGATTAAACCAGTGTTTCTTCATGGAACTAGATTGGAAAGCCAAAGCTCCCACAGTTCACATCTCTACAAGTCACAAGTTCAACATATGGAAGATGAAGAATCATGATTGTCTTTCAACACTTGGGTTATAACATGTATGAACTATTTAAAGTAAGAGTTTTGACTCATAACTTGATGGAAATCACCTCAACACCGACCCACAACTATAGACTAAGTTGTGAGCTTGGTGGGTAAAAGATTCCACCAAGTTTTAGCAAGGAAACAAAAGGTACTTGAACATTGTACAAAAATAGAAAGTTTAGAGGTGTTTACACCTTCTAAACTCATAAGAATCACCCATACACAAGTCCTACAACCATGAGTTTGATTGAGGATAAGTTTGGCACAAGATTCACAAGATAAACAATGAAAGGAAATGAGCTTGCATAAGTTTTTATAAATTAGAAAGTAAATCTGACTTTGGAGCCTTATGTAAGTGATGTATCACATGATTTCACCTTGGTGAATCTTGGATAACATTATTGAAGGTCATCTAAGTGGATTGGTACAAGAAATCATGAAGAAAAGTAGAAGAAAAGTGCTCAAAACTCACTGTTTTGAGCAAAGGTACAATATGCCAACACTTGGAAATTTGGATGAATTTAGAAGATTTGAGAGTGAATTAAGGGAGTGTAAAGTGTTGGTAGAGTGTGGAGGATTTGTATTTATAATGTGGTATTAGGGTTTGTTGTTAGTTGTGCTTTAAATGTGATTAGGTGGAAGTTTAGAGTGAAAAAGGGGACCAATCCCATAGCTGAAAAGGAGCTGATGCGGATCAGAGGCTCCCGCACATCGTAGAAGGTGACCAGGAATTTTACGTGTGTCGCCTAAGCTACCTCAGGACAACTTTCAGATTTTGACACTTTTAACCCCTGCAGTTTGGTTTTGAGCGTATTTTAAGGTATTTCTTGGCATAAACACATATAATTAAGTATAGAACGTGAATAAAAGTAGGGATTATGTTTGGTAAATGGAAAATTAAGTATTTGTATGTATAAAGTTTATAAAATCACGTATTTACAATAGTTTGTTAGTAAAACAAGTATTTGTTTGCGTGTGAGATGAACGTATACCAAACAAGTATGTATCTTGAATATAAGACGAGTACATATAATAAATGCATAAAGTAAGTAAATGACCAAGTTTTTATTACGATGAAAGTGTCGGTTTGTACTGATTGACAATGGAATACGATTACAAAAGAATACGACTTTCCATAAATAGAATACAAGGCGAGCTTTCTAAATACGGGAAGTTCTAAAAAGCGAGGCGTTACACACACATACACATACCGATATATATATATACTAGTCGTTTACCCGCGTGATGCGGTAGGAAACATATCACTTAGGTTGTTGAGTTTAGTGCTATGTACGGGGCGGTTCGGTTTTGAGCCATAACCAAAACCAAATTCGTGATGGTTAAGCATTATACTGAGTCTTGATGGTTAAGACTTTTTATCTGAATTGATCAGACATTTGCCTTTAAATGGTTAAGCATTATACCGGCTCTTAATGGTTCATACCTCTTACTGTTTCAACACTTATTCAGAAGTTGGCAAACAACCCCTTAGTACAAAAGTAACTTTAGCGGATCAACAAAAGGTTAAATTTGATCAATCAAAATTTTTGGTGTATTAATCAAAAGTTTATATGAGTACGTATTTCACATCTCTAAGCCATATTATAACCTAACTTGATTCTTTATGGTCTCCTTGTAAATCCTATCCTAACAACAATGTTGGTGACACTAAAATCCTATACCTGGTTATCACAAGGAGCAATTTCAATCTTGACTATTATCAATATAACTAAATGATTATGACACATGATCACCGAATTGAAAAACACTCTGAACCTTTGTTGTTTTCAAGATTCAAATACTTTAGGTCCTTCATTTCGGAGATAAAAGAACATAAGAAAAATAGATCAACTCTCTAATAAAAACAACATATAATCAATGCATATTTTGATCCACCAGTTTAAGAAATAAGGAAGCACCAGTTATGCTGTAATCCATTTATACAATCAAGTGTTTAAGAAAATGGGAAAAAATACATTACAGAAACAAATATTTCAAAAATTATAGTTTGCAACTTTGCACTCAACAATCAATTGCAATGCATCTTTGTGTAAGACTGGAATCACCTTTGCTAACAAACAGATCAATCTTCACCCACACAAGCGAGAGAACAGACGCCAACAACACCGACCACAAGATAACGATGGTGGGAGTCTGGTTCTGGCGACCCATGAGACCTTTAAGGAATGGGTACAAATGAAGAATCACCCAGAACGCAAAGAACACTTTCCCAAACAGTGGGCCCCAAGCCTCGTACCCGTTGTTTAGCGCATCAGAAAACCCAGCCACAATGCCTACTAAGTTTAGTACCAGTGTCACACCCCGATATTTCCACGTATTACCGGTGGGGAGTATCCTGACGTAGTTGATATCATCATAGACAAATAATCACAGTTTAAATGCACAGCGGAAGTCTAAAGTAATAATATTACAAACCAAGTTAAAAGTATAATAAAATATAACAAAACAGATTGTAAAAGGATCCACATGCGGATCTAAAACAGAAAGAAAATATATTGTTCAACAGACTTTAAGCATTAAAAGCATGCGACACTCTTTATTTAATACTCGGAGTTTCCAGCCCATTACGTGTAGTACCTGCACTTAACCTTTTAAAAATACGTCAGTTTACACTGGTAAATACAATTAACTGACTCTTTTGAAAAGTGTTTATAAAATTGGTTTGGATGCACAAGGCATAAAATCTTCTATAACTTGGGACAATTATTTTAAAAATAATCTTGTATACAGATTTATATGTTTGTCATCCGTTCAAGGCTCGGTTAGAAGAGCCGAGACAAGATTAATAGACACGCCACAAGTATTGGCCCACAAGAGAGTGAGATACCGTTTATACATACGCAACTGTCAGGTTTATGCCTACACCTCGTGCTTAAGCCATGGCCATGTCTAATGAATGAGCCGAGGATATCCAGGACATGGTTATTAACCCCCCACATGCATTACATCAAACAAGACAGATTAAAACGGGTTATGAAATTTTAATAATCACAATCCGATTAAATGATTTCATACCCGACCAAGCAGTATTATTATAATACCGTATCCCAAGCCCGTATAAGGGAAAATAAGTTAAAAGTATTTACCTGAGCTAAAATATAATTTTATTCTCAGCCGTATATCAATCAACAAGTACAAGTAGCTTTTACTGGGTTCCTAATCTGGAAAGGAGATTTTAATAACATATTAGATTACTAACGGGTCTTATTTAAGTTATAACTTAGACCGGTTAGTTTTAAAGAAAGGTTTACGGTTCAAAACGCAAGATTAAGCGATGACCGGAATGGAATGTGATTCAGACCCGACAAGTATGAAGACTTGTATAAATTGGGTAAACTAAATACATTCTGGATTTTGAAGTAAAAATGATATGGTTCGACCCGTTTCGGCTAATTTATGCAAACTAGTTAAACCGTAGCATAACGGGTAACTGAATGAGTCATGTACAAGTTCCATAAGTTAATATGCTTTAAATATGATATGATATCAGTAGGATATCTTCCATTATGCCTAAAACGAATTTAAAACCAATTTAAGCCTCGTAGGGGTATTTTGGTCATTTTTTAAATTTATAAAAGAGGTTATATAGCAATCTGAGGTTCTGGTCTAAAATAATTAGTAAAAATATTTATTTTAACAAGTTACATCAGTAAGATATCATATATATGTGAATTTTATCATTTATAGCCAAACTATGCAACGTAGGAGCATTTTGGTCATTTCACATATGCTTTAAGGGTCAAATTTGGAAATATGAGTTCAAAACTTATACTTACTGTTAAAGTATAAAAAATTATTTTTAAAATCAGTAGGTAACAAGTCTTAGGTGCTAAATATGGTTTTAAACCATACTATGCGCCTAAATCGCATAAAAGTCGGTATTTGACGATATTCGGGTTGTTTAAGGAAATCTGAGATTTCTATCAGTCTTAACTTCTCAAAATATTTTATTTATTGTATAAAATCAGTAACAAAAGGTTTGACATGTATATGATGTGTAAAACTCATTTTATTAGCAAAAAAGGCATTATCTTCAATACCGAATTTACACTAGAACTCTAGGTTATGATTAATATAAAATTTGACAAAAATTTCTAAAAGTCCCTAAATATTATATTTAATCAGTACGTAGAAAGTTTGGTGCCAAAAATTGGGTTTAAATATGTTTAATGCCAAAAACGCTATTTAATTAATCAAAAAGCTTTCATTTTACGATATCGCGCATAACTTTAATTTTAGACCAGAAACGGATGTCAAATTTTTTTTAGGACATAGTTATAAATCAGAAATGAAGATTTTTGTCCACTCACATTTCTAAAAATCTCGTTTTAATGATAAAAGGGCATAATGGTCAATTTTAAGCAATTAATGGAAACTTACAATGCACTAGGATTTCTATGGAATCAAGTTGTTTAACCTCAGAGGGTTATACTAACCTATAATATGGTCCTAAAGGTACTCTAAGGCATAACTAAACTAAGCTAAATCGGGTCAGAACTGAAAGTCAAAGCAAAAGTCTACTTTTGCGACTTTCGGTTGCGAACCGAGCCTAAACTAAGAATTGTCGGGTTGAACAAGCCTAAACATGTTCTTATATTATTTACCAAGTTATTTTAGTGTTAAAACATGTTCCATAACTTCTACATTATCAGTTATGAATTATTTTGTAAAAATGTACTAGTTTGACTTTTTATTAAGTAGTTTGACCCGACAATTGACCAAGTAAAAGTGATAATCAGTAGGTGCACTTTTTAGAGTTTATTACCTACATAATTACCAACTCATAGCCACTTTCAAATCGAATAATGGCTGGACCATTAGTGATTAATCACAAAGTCAAAGTTAAATTACGCTAACTTTGACTTTCAGTCATTAAGCTAATGAAAACTTAACTAAGGAAGCTAAGAACACTTACAATAGTCCTTAGCACGAAGATTTTCACTAAGAGAGCTTCCTTCAAAGTCAGGATGCTCCAGAGAAGTGAGTTTGAGAGTGAAAGTTAAATTGTGCAAGTGAGGAACTTCAACTAAGGCCTCTATTTATAGTGAATTGGGGATTCTAGGATCAATGCAGGTGTCCCCCAGGTGAAATCTGATGCATACAGGTGTCTAGAGGTTTTACAATACCATTAACATGCAGCTGGTTTTGAGAAAAGGTGTATAGAAGGCGACAACCTGCAGCTGTCCATTTTTACTGCCCAGTTACAGGTCTTACGGACCGTAAGCCTTGGCCCTTACGGTCCGTAACCGCTATTCAATTTTTATCGCCCAGTTAAGCCTCTTTATGGACCGTAAGGAGGACACCTTGCGGTCCGTAAGCCTTTGATCAGAGGACAAATTTTTGAGAACTTTTGTCATTTGACCATGCACTTTTTATAACTCGAATCTATAGTCACTTTCAGCAGGAAGGGTCCACATGATCAGGTCTGCATGATTCTTGGGAGTGTGGCCATGCATAAAGAGGTTTTGGACATTATGGAAATGGTTCCCAAATGGAGAGTTGTCGTTTATACACTTATGACCCCATTCCTTGATATTTGAATTATTCATCACAAGATTGAATCAGAATATTTATAAATCATTATCTGATTTTTATGAGGGTATATTAACACATTACAAAGCTTTTAGGAACGTTAAAAGGTCACCCAGAGGTAAGAATTTAACATGTTGACACTTTCAACCACTTTGCTTTGTAACTTTTGATCTTTAAGCACAACGGCTTCTTGTGTACGACAAATTTATTTAACAACGAATATGAATATCTTAGGAGGTCATTTAGAGGCACAAGTTTGGCATGTTGACGCTTTTGGTCTTTCTATTTACATTCTTACACTGTTTGACAGTTTTAGTCCCTCAAGTTATCTTTTATCATGATCAGGGTTTATGACACGTGTCACCACTGTATTGGACATGATTTTGCGAGGTGTTACAACCAGTAGGGTCGTCAGAGGGATCAAAACCATTGTCCATTTGATCTCATAAAGCTCCCCGAACTCCTGATCATCAACTGCTTTTGCAGTGACCGTGAAGTTGGTATCCACACACGCCAACATTTTCAGGAATCCTTGAAACACGACAAATAAATGGGCGGAGACACCACCGATGACCCAAAATTGCTTGTTTCTCCAGAGCTCTTCGATACTGACACCGCTCCATCGAATTTCAAAAAGACTGGTTGTAATAATTGACAAAAAGAGGCAAAGAAACCAAATCGCTGCTAGATTGGAAAGCTGAATCAAAGCAAAAACATATCAGTCTTATCATTTTCTTAGTTGCAATAACAATAATAACAATAATAACTACCGTTGGGATGATGAATTTTTCGGTCAGAAGACAGATGGCAGGCAATGTGCAGTATGCAACAAGAGGGAGAGATGTGAACGGATAAACGATGGTGTTAATATACGCAAGTCGTTGAAGCAACTTAAGGCGGCCGCCACTCCAACCATACCACAACAGGCAATGCCTACTCAAAAAGATCTCAACCGATCCAAGGGCCCACCTCAAAACTTGGTGCAACCGATTTGATAAGTTGATAGGAGCCAAACCTTTAAATGCAGGACTTACTACCATGCAGTATATCGATCTCCATCCCGTACAATGCTTCTTAAATCCCGTTAAGATATCCTCTGTAACCGATCCATAAATCCAGCCGATCTGTTGATTGTTGCAAACAATTTTCGATCAAGAAATGATTAATAATTTAGTATGTCGATCAAATATTCAGATCATAGAGGAATATATTATAATGATCGACAATTTATCTCTTTACCCCATGCGGTTTTCTCTTCATACCCACAACTGATGACATGAATTGCTTCATTGATCATAGTTGCAGGGTTTGCAGACTCGGCTAATCCGCCATTCTCCATTAACGTAGATTCGATAAACACCGAATACATTCCAAAAGGTTTCTCAATGCTCATTTGCAATATGAGTAATGAGCGTTCGTAATCATCATAACCTGAAAATGTTAAAAAAATGTAAATTTGGTGTTAAACTGTTAACTAAAACACAAACATGTAACAGACTAAAATTTACTTTTTATCTCCTCGAGGTAAAAAAATGGCAGCATTTAGATCATCCCTTCTCGCATCACGCTTAAACTCTTCGATTAGCATCACGGGAACTAATATCACCATTGGTGGAACTAATATCACCATTGTGTGAGAGGAACAGTATCGGTCCGTCACACCAGATTCTCTACATATTAAATTATCGGCAAGTCTGCACTCATCAATTTTATATTTTTAATTCATGTAATCAACAAGTGGCCGTTGGCATAGGCGACACCAGACACACTTTGAGTTTTCGTTCTACTTATTTTTTGTTTTCAATTTCAGTTTGAATTAAATTTCTATTTTCTCTAATAACATTTAATATTTTCGATTCAAATTCTTTTATCACATTCCAATTCTTTCAAACGGATTCTACAAACCAAACGAACCCTGACTGTTAATAAACAATGAAGAAACAATATTCATGTTAAAAAGCCAAACTGAACTGTTACCAAATAATAGCGCTGGGTTAACTAATCTTTTTCATTAAGCTTCCTTGAACTTTACTTTAAATCTCTTAAGCCTTGACAAAGATAAAGGAGAAATAGAAACAATTGCTGGTCCAACAAGATCAGAGACATGAGAAACAGTGGTTCTAGATACTGCCGCATATTTCAAAATTGATGCTTGATTTAGATCCAAAAGATGACCTACATTCACACATACCTCTGCCAACGATTAGGATAAATTCTGCTACAGATTAAAAACCACCCTCTTTTTATAATTTTAAGAAACCTTTATATGATTTCATGAAGCTTTTGCAATCTTTTATCAACGAAACTGAACCTAGGACCTTATACGTCAACTTTCAACTTCAGATCATTACGAATTTTCCAACAAACTAAACACAAACCATCTTCACAACAAGTAGTATTTCATCGGTTTCTATACGAAAATCATTAACTGGTGAAAGTCCTTGATCGTTTTATTCGAAAACTCTTATGTTTTATCTTAAACGGGTCAAACAAAGATTAAATATACCTAAGAGGAATGTGTCACAAGGGTTGAAAGTCGCCTATAGTTTGTTTCAATGTATAAAACCAACTGTTTCATTTTATTCAAAAAACTGTGTACCTCTAAACGTCGATAAATCTCTATTAGTAAATTTGATGTGACGATACGCAATGTGCACATATCTTTAAGTTGCATATTCTTCTGAAACAGATGATGATGACTTATCGGTTACCATAGCAATATCGTGTTCATGTACAACATCATCTACCATTTTTCGTTGTTTGTAGTCTTTTGGAAGCGGGTTACAGTTGATTATATACCAAACTGGTCTTTCTTCTTGGAACAACCTGAAAAGATGAAAATACCCTTTACATGTTACAACGTGTAAAAGTGTAAAAAAAGAAATAACTGAATGAGATGGACACTTACGGGTGCTTGCAAAGTGTTGGGCATTGGATTGTGAGAGCGTATTTGCATGTTGATAACTCAGTTATAGAACTAATCATCGCTCTAGGTTCCAAACAAACAAATCTTACCTGCAAATCACATAAACAAAACTTTTTATTAAGGTCAAGTGAAATTTATATGAGAAATGAGTGAAAAAGTTGGAGCCCGTCAAACCTCGGTTTCTCGAGGCTCGTTTGTAAGATCACAAATAGTTCCATTTGTGTATTGATGCGCATGATACCTGCATTGATCATATAATTTTTTTTTAAAAGAACTATGTTTCTGTATATAAGTATATTATAAGCAGCCATTCGACACATTTGTAACGATATTACATGACTCAATTTGACAGCAGTTACCTTTGTGATGCATCTTTAGAGTGGGGATCTTTCAAAGTTGATATGTTAGAAAGGTTACGGTTATAAGCAGCTGTAGCTTCAGTATCATATCCACCCAATACAAACTCTTGAACAGCCTGAAAATGTGCCTAAAAATACTTTAAAAATATATATTACAGGTACCAGTTTCCATCGATTCACTTATAAATGGGTCGATTCAGGTTATGATTTATCTCTAACGGGTTAAACCGGTGAAATCAGAAAAAACAAAGTGAGCTAAAGAGGAAAGGGGCCAAAGAAAACTTATTTCTCATTGCAATTGCTCCTATAGGTCCCCTAAGAAAACTTATTTCTCATTGGTTTTTTAAACTGATTTAGGATCATTTGATACCTGACCTTCAACAATCAGTAAGACATAAACAGTTTCATGTTCATAAACATGAAGACCCAAATAAATTTTCAATAAATAAATTACCTCGTGCAACAACAGATTATTGAAGGTGAGGTCTAGTCTCTCCAACTTCTTGAATTCAGCCAAACACGAGACCTAGAACAAATATTCAGGAAACCCTAAGAATAAAAGTTAATAAAAATTGCAACAAAAGGTAAATTAACAAATATAGTGGTGCTGATTGAAGCTGTTTACATTGAATAGTGCTCTGTGTGTGAAGGTAAAAGAAAACCATATTCATCGATTAAAACCCTAACCCTGACAGAACAAAAATAACATAAAAATGCAATGCAAGCAAAAACAGCAAAATTAGGAAATGATACCTAAACAACATGAACCGTAAGAAGCAAAGATAACGAATATGTGAAAGCTCCACCACAAAACAACATGGATTTTGAAAGGGAAGATCCAGATCGGAATCTGAACAGCATGAACCGTGAACAACATGAACCGTGAGGGAAGCTCCATATGGCGAATATGGCGAATACCTAAACAACATGAACCATGAAGGAAGATCCAGATCGGAATCTTTGAGAGAGAGGAAGAGGGATTTGAAATGAGTTTTTGAGATCTGGGGTTTGAATTTTGAAAGGGAAGAGGCCGCCTGACATGAAGGGTATTATGGGAAAGTGAAGTTTATTTTTTATTTCATGTGCTTTAAACACTTGTACATCATGCTTTAAAAGTGTTTTAAGTAAAGTGGCAAATTACCTTAAGTCGTCCTTCGGATATGCTTTTATATATAGTATAGATATATGTTGAATTTTATTTTCATAGAAATAACACAAAAGTTATTTTATATTAATTTCCTAACATTGATGTTAAAGTTTAGGTATTAAAAGAACACCTAAATAGCTTAAACAAGTGGCTCTGATACCACCTTATGTCACAGCCCCGTCCACACCCTGGACGGGAGCCGTGAACCAGTTACAGGTGGTATCGGTGTCTAATAAATTTGTGGCAGAAAATATCATCAGGATCGTAGTTAGAAAATATTTCAGAGTTTGTAAAACACCAAAGTTTAATATTAAACAAATGACATAAAACACATATTACATATAAATGTTTTTGTAGGGATAAACCCTAATTGATAAAACAATTTCTTCTTTTATTCGGGTAATCATAGCCACTTTATTTAAACCTTCAGTGCTCCATAGTAGGCTTCTATTACCTTCACAATAAGTTACCTAAAACGCATTTGAAAACATTTTATCAGCGAAAAATACATGTGAGTTCATTCATTTGTTTAAAAAGACACATTGTTATAATTTACATCATCAAGAGTTTTTACATTTGTTTATATCTATCAAATACTCAATCAGTACTTGTCACACAGTGGTACTTCCGATGTGACGGTGGTCATATCACTCATTGGCTAACTTTTGTCCAATAGTACAGATTATGAAGTAGTGTATACAAAACCCCACATACCGGTAGTAATTTCAGATTACAAAAACTTAATCACTGTAAGTATAACTGAAAAACATTTAGGGTTTTGAAATGCATTTGGTAAAAAGAAAGAATGACTCACTTTGTAGACTTAGGGTTTTAGATTAAAGCTTCGTGGTGCTAACACTAGGTTCCTAATAAAAATACAATGTAACACGTGTTAGTGTATCAACCCAACTCAAATTTTAACGATACATCACGAGATCAAAACCCCAACGTAGTTAACAAAGTATAGCCTTATTCAGGCAGCACATTGGCATCTGTTGCTGGGTTTCAAATCGGTCGGATAGGGTATCAAATCAGTGATCAAGGTTAAAACACTTACAACGGGGCAAAGTTTCGCAGAATTAGGGGTATACTGTAAAGAAAACGAAGATCTAGCGAAAGTGTACGTCGAAATTCGAACGTAAATGTGCACAGACTTCTGTCCCAAGCCACTGCATTTATAGGTCCACCTCGACACCCCCCGCACTCGCGACAGAGGGAGGGGCACCCCCCGTGTGTCGCGGCCCAGGTCACCTTGGCTAGATTAGCCTCGTCTTCACGTATAGCCTTGCCACACGTCACGCTCGAGTCACACGTGTCCTGGTACTCCGCGGCGTGTCACGAAAGATTCAGGGGTATCCCCCGCATGCCTCCTGAGAGTCCAGTTACTAGTTTCGTTGTTTTTCGTACTGGTTCGCGCCGTACAAGTCTATGGTTTAGATCAGGAGTCCTTATAAGGTGTTTTGAAAGTTGTTACACAAAAAGATAAAAGTCACTATTGTTGATTTTAAACACACTTTCCCTATGATTTTTAAACAGTTAAAACTTTTTCATACGTTAATATTTTTTTTGTAAAGAAATTACACTATAAAAAGATCATTTTATTCTATTTAATTTAAGTAGACTCTTGTTTTTTTTTATAATATAATTGTTTTTAACATGTTAGTGATTACATAACATTACGTAATTAGGTAATATGTCTAATATTTAGAACAAATATAATATTATGTGACTTAATATACACTACGTGATTATATGTCGTTATCTAAATATTAATAAAAGACTGCAATTAATGCCACATGACAATCTTTCATTCAACTTCACAATTTTACTTTGAATTTATTTAAAAATAATTTTGTTATTATTATTAGAGTAAACTGCAATTTTACCCCCTGGGGTTTAGGCCAATTGGCACTCTGACCCCCTCTAACGAAATAATTGCAATTTTACCCCCTGCCGTTAAATAAGTTAACAGATCTGTTAACTAGGATGTGAAATGACTATGTTACCATTTCATATTACCCCCTATGGTTTGTTCTACTCTGTAATATTACCCCTGGTGTAAAATGACTAAATTGTCCTTTCTTATTACCCCCTATGGTTTGTTGTACTCTGCAATATTACCCTCCGGTGTTAAATAGTTCTTGCAAACCTTACCCCCTACAGAAAAAAAACCTTTCCCGCCTAAACCACCATCAGCCGCCATCACCCATCTCCACCACCATCAGCCGCCACCACCCACCTCCACCTCCACAAAAACATAAGCATAAAGATCAAGTTGGTATCAATTGGGAGAGAATTGTTTATAAAAATAGGTTTATCTTACATAAACATCTCTTTTTTATCAATTGTTTGGTAATATTTCACAGAATATCATCAGTTAATGTCCAGTTCTCCCTTAGCTATTTCAAAATATCTCTTGTTAACCCATATTCAGTTAATCAAGTTCGATCAATTCTAAGATTAGATTGCTAATGCACATTAGTCTATTAGTGTGACTGTATGATCAAATTATTTTCAAAGAATCAGTGAACTATACTAAGAAAGATTTCACAGTCAACCCATCTGATTTTATAAAAACAAGAAACTAAAGAAAAACAAGGAAAGATTCTACTTTTTCTTTCCACAAGAAAATGTTCGGTTAGCATGCTTAGAGTGGATCTTTACAAAATTGAACAAACATTGATCAGGCAGATAAGGTGTAAATCACCCGTCTTCTTTCAATGGGAAACATGCCTTTTCATCGTGGGGAGAATGTTGTCTCTTTTGCTTCTATTTCTTATTCCCTGAGCTAACTCGTTTCATTTCTTGATGGGTCCATTTCTGTTAACTTAAAATCTGTGCATGTGGGTGCTCTGTTTCTGAAAAAGCCACTTTCTTTGTTTATATGTACTTATTTACACATACACACACCATATGAGATAAAAGATCCTCTTATGATCCCACATTGAAGTGCCAAAAATCTCGTGCTACCAAAAAAGGTAAAGAATCATGGGTTTTGTCTCTTGATTCTTAATTTCAAGTGGGTGCTGATTATACCTTTGATTTTGTTGTTAAAAATACATTTTTAATTTCAAGTGGGTGCTGATCCCACATTGATTCTTAATTTCAAGTTGCAATTTGATTTCTTTAATGTTATAACCTAAACAAAAAAAGGTAAAGAATCATGGGTTTTGTTTCTTGATTCTTAATTTCAAGTGGGTAGTGATTATAACTGTTATTTTGTTGTTAAAAATATGTTTTTTTAGTTATTTGAACTGATACCCAGATGCTGTTTGTTTACTGATAACTAAGTTGCAGTTTGATTTCTTTAATAATGCCCGCCATCGAGATGAAGATCGCCGGAGATCTGGAGGAGCGGTGTGGGAAGGTGGGGGGGGGGGGGGGGGGGTAAGAGTGCTAGGAGTCTCAAATGTATAGGGGGTTGTAATGTTTAATATACAAAAGTATAGTGGAAATGACCTATATACCCTTTGACCATTACTTAATTATGTTGACTTTTAACAGAAGTTGTTTACATGGGGTAAAATTGCGACATAACATCAACGTTGGAGGTGGGGAATTGCAATTATTTCGTTAGAGGGGTCAGAGCGGCAATTGGCCTAAATCCCAGAGGGTAAAATTGCAGTTTACTCTTATTATTATTATTATTATTATTATTATTATTATTAGTATTTATTTAATTATCCAATAAACATAGCATCAATTCCTTCTTAATTATTTACGATCTGTCCATTATGGCAACCTAAATCAACACATGAATTCTTTAAAACTAATGATATTTTAAACTATAAATAATATAAAACATTGTGATTATAATAAAATATATGAATGGTAAATCAACATAATATCAATTATTTATTATCTATTATTATATGATATTATCTATTATCTACATATATTAATCATTTATATATATATATATTAATTTACAACACATACAAACATAAGATTGTAATCTCGGCAGCAATGGTTGTGTTTGTTGGTTGGCCAAAAGTGGCGGCCAACCTTTTTTTTTCATAAAATAGTTATTTATAAGTCCTGCCAAATTACGATTTTATCCCCGGTTTAAAATAACGATCTTGCCCCTTGCCAAATTACGATTTTATCCACTGTTTAAAATTACGATCTTGCCGTCAGTTAGAAATTAAATTTATTCTTTGCCCTCAGCTTAAATTTACGATTTTGCCTTGGTTAAAAAAATTATACTTTTGCCCACCGTTACAATCCTGCCAAACTACAATTTGCTTCCGAGTTTAAAATTGCAATTTCGCCACCAGTTCAAAATAAAATTTTTTTGTTTGCCCGCAGCTAAAAATTACGATTTTGCCCTCAGTAAAAATATTACTATTTTGCCCCCAATTCAAAATAAAAAATACTTTTACCCTCAGTTCAAAATGTTATTTTACCTCCATTTTAAAATTACGATTTTACCCAAGCTAAAAATTGCAATATTGCCATCGTTTTTTGGGCAAAACTATGGTAGTGTTTTATTTTACTTGGTTTACTCAATTTAGTTTTTATTCGTGCCAAACAGATGCCTAGCACTCGCTAATTGGTCCTGACAAATTATTGTTTTGCCTCCAATTCTAAATTACACGCTTGCTATGGTTTTAGTTATTTTTTATCATAACTATGATAGTGTTTTTCTTTATTTGGTTAACTCGATGCATCTTTTTTTATATCGTGTTATAAGTAGCATGTATAACTAACCGAAATAAATGCGTACATATTATTAAACTAAGAAATATTTGGTTTTGCGCTCCACAACGCGGGCGGCGCATAACTCTAGTTTATAACATTTGAGAAATGGTATCTATTTTTTTTGGGTTGTCTTTTATGCTAATGTTTTTTTTCTTTTGGTGAACTTTAATATTATTTATTTTTATTATAAAACTTCGGTTCTTATAATTTTCCCCATAGTTAAATGAGTTTAGATTTTTATTAGTTTTTGTTTTGGACTTTTTCCCATATATGGTCGTCGTTCGTTTGCTACTTAGCACATTGTTTAATGGTCACATCTGATCCCTCAAGTTTTTTTTACCCCTTTACTTTTTAATATGTATCGGTATTGAGAAATAGTACATATTTTGTCTTTTGTGGGTTGTCTTTTGTGTTTATGTAATTTTTTTCTTTTTCTTTGGGTGAACTTTAATGTTTTTCATTTTCTCCGTAGTTAATTGAGTTTAGTTTTTTTATGAGTTTTTGTTTTAGGCTTTTTCCCCGGATATGATCGTTGTTCGGTCGCCACTTAGCACGGTATTTAGTGGTCACATTTGATCTCTCAAGTTTTTTTAGTCCACGACTTTTTAATATGTCTCGGTATAAATTCGACTTTATCTACGTTTCACGTCACGTAAGCCACTTTATATTAGAAATTCGTATTTTAATATCATTTTGATTGTCGTTCGGTTGCTACTTGGCTGCTAGCATGGTTTTACATCATCACCTCCCTGCAACTGCAACATGGGGGCTAAAGACTAGTATAATTATAAAACATTAAGTAACTGTAAGGACCTGCAAAGATGCCCCAAAACGACCCGTAAGTGAAAACACGGACCCCTAAAACCCCAATGTGCATGAAAAACCAAGAAAACCAGATTTTTGGTTTTCACGCGGGCCGCGTAAAAGTTCAGCTAGGGGTTACGCGGGCCGCGTCAACTTAAAGTTGACCGGATAAGTGATCCGGGCCACGTGTCGTACGCGTGGCAACCTTACTCGTGACACAAATGCCCTACACGTAGACTAGGATGCCCTCGCGGGCCACGTAAGGATCAAGAAAGGGTTTACGCGGGCCGCGTAAAACCCAAAAGTTTGCTATAAATTGCTGGTGCATGAGCAGTTCATCTGTGTTCGAAAATTTCATTCAAAAACGTAGTATACTGCGCAAAATCGAATTTCCGAGTAGTGAAACACTGCTACGACTACAGGGTACTAACTCGATCACTACTACGATATAATATCTGATCGATTGGAACTATCCGATGGATGTTTAAGTGCTGCCCGTAATTGAGCTATGCCTTTGTCATTCGTCGTGAGGGTTTTGATCTCGTGAGTTATCGTAAATGTTGTATTAAGTTACTGACCTAGTTTCGTATGCATTGCTGTTTTAATTAGGTTATCAAGCTTATCAGTAAGCTAAACTCTGTCTGTCTAAACTTGCAATGTGAGTCATTCCATTTTTATCAAAATTGGTTTACAATACGTCAAATTATTTTCAAAGTTATAATTACAGGGATTAAGTCGTGGTTATCTTGAATCACTGGTAAGTGGGGTATTGTGCACATTACTAATTTCTCACGGTTAGGTTCATCAACCAAAGAGTGATAATCATCACTACTTGGGTGAAATGACCCAATAGTGGTATGACCATCGTCACCACGAGGTGACACGGCGCAAGATAAAAATAAGATAGTAGCCATTGTAATCGCTCTTATGCTGTAATTTATAACTAGGTGTCATTTTATTAAATTTGAATGACTCGCCAGTATTTCCCCGCTGATAAAATATTTTTAAACATGTTTCAGGCAACCTACTGTGAATCAAGGAAAAGTGCTACGGAACACTAACAAGCTTGAAGAGGTGGCTCAGTAAAATAAATAAACATGTTTTGTAAAACAGGGAATTTCCTCGTGAAATTCCTCTATTGTAAATTACGGGGTTTGTCCCGAATTATGAAATAAAATAATCGGGCATTTTCAAATTTTAAAAGATCCTGTTAAACTTCCGCTGTTAACTCAAATAATAAATACCACAGGTTCTGTTCCGCGACTCCTGGACCGGGTAACACCGGGAAGGGGGCCGTGACAGAAAAAGGTTGTATCGGAGCCACTGATTTAAGCCAATTAAGTATTCAGAAATACTTAATTTCTCAAATTGCCACTTTATGATTATGTGAAAATTTAACTTGCAATTTTGTGTTTCTCTCTAATCTGTTAAACAACATGAATGAGTTGTCAGAAGCTCTTCAGAATCTCAATATCCATTCTGTTGGTATGGAAGTTTCCGAGGGCTTTTCCGGTTATTGGGCCGACACAGAGGAACCTATGGAATTCCAGGCTCAAGCCCAGGAGAAACCCAAGACGAAAAAGAGAAGGAGATTCGTAGGCTGGAGACGCGTAAGGAGAAAGAAGCCAGCTGCCCTGAGGATTAAAAGGACTGAGGAACCAATGGATAAAGGCAAAGGAAAAGAAACTGGGGAAAGTTCAGGGCAAGCCCAGAAAATGCCACCCAGGGAGGAACTGGACCGCAAACTGGAAAATTGTGACCTCATTGGACCTGCCAATGAAGACCTTTTCAATTACCCAATAGAATCACAACTTCCAGTAAATTTGGAACCTGCTATCCCAAACCCCATTGTTAGCCACCAACTTCTACCCGGAGAGCTGGAGGAATGGTGGACAAGTAATTGGCAATTTCAGAATCTTTTAAATAACCCTAATACCTTTTTCCCCAGTTTGACCCAGAGCCTGCACCGAACCCACCGATGAGCACCGAGAACTTGGCTGAACTCTGCCACTATGGCGAGGAGCTGGTGGACGCAGGAAATAGAATCCGAGAAGTGGGGGAAAGGATATCATGGAAATACGACGAGAGGGAACGTCGTTTCTGAAAGTGCCAGCTGACAGGGATAGTATGTGGGGGTGTTTGTGTGTTTAATAATAATAAATAATAAAATATAATCGTGTAAAATAACTTGAAATAAAACTTTTGTAAAATATTCAGTGTGTAGTGATGCATACTACTATATAAAATATAGAAGTCGCAATGTCGACAATTTTGACTATACGTGTTGGCCAGATTTTGTAATTTCTTGATTGTGTTTAGTCGTTATTTATTCCATGATAATTTTTGCATCTTGATAATTATTTAGATGGAAAACGCGGAAAACCAACCAGTCAACGAAGTTAATCAATCCGAACAAAACAATGAAGATCAATTTCTTAATAGACAAGGTATAGAAAACATCGTTGCCCAGGGAATAGCAAATGCTATTCCAGCAATCCTTGCTGCTGCCCGAAATCCAGTTGAACCTAAACCAGCTACTCCCAGCAAACGTACTCACGGTGATAATTTCAGTAATAGTGTAAATGGAGGCGGCAACATTAATAATAATGATGTGATGCAAGCCCCATTTCTGAAAAGAATGAAAGCTGCAACGCCTGATTGCACTTACAAGGAATTTCTTGCCTGTAAACCAGTCGAATTTGCAGGCAATGAAGGGGCGACTACCGCACTGCGTTGGTTAGAAAAAACCGAGGCGGTAACTAAAATAAGTAAATGTGCCGAGGAAGACAAGGTCATGTATGCTTCGCATCTTTTTAAAGAAGGGGCACTCGAATGGTGGAACACAGTTCTACAAGCCAAGGGAAGTGATGTAGCGTATGCCATGAATTGGGAAGAATTTAAAAGTTTGGTGGAAAGAAAATTCTGTCCCGAATACGAAAAAGAACAAATGACAAATAAGTTCCTGAACCACCGGATGGTGGATGTAGACTGTCGAGGATATACTTCGACTTTCTTTGAATATGCTAGAGTTGTACCAACCCTGGCTTCGCCAGAACCGGTACTTATTTCTCTCTACATTTGGGGATTGATTTGCGAAATCTGTGATATCGTCAAAGCTGCGAGACCGCGCACAATTGACGATGCAGTGGAATTAGCCAACACTTTAACCGACGGACTGGTACGCACGCGAGAAGAAAATCGGAAAAAGGAAGTGGCCCAAAAGATTACCCAAGGATTTCGTGTGGGTAATAGTAGTAATTTCAAGAAAAAGGGAACCGGGCAATCTCCCACTGCTCCATTTTGCAGTACCTGTAAAAGAAAGCATTTTGGAAGATGCAAAGGGTACTGTAACTTCTGCAAGATTCCGGGGCATCAAGAAGAAGATTGCCGAAGGAAGAAGTCAACAATCTGCTACAACTGTGGAGAAGCGGGACATTTTAGACCAGACTGCCCTAAACTGGTCAAACCAGCTGACAACAAAGCCAAACCTATAGAAGGAACTACCAAAAAGAACGCAAGAGCTTTCCAACTGACTACCCAGGAAGCAGAACTCATCCCAGATGTGATAGCTGGTACGTTCCTAGTTCACGACGTTTATGCAAAAGTATTATTTGACTCTGGTGCAAACCAAAGTTTTATAAATACTTCATTCTGCCAAGATCTTAACCTACCCTTAACCAACCTTAGACAAATTCTTATGGTAGAAACGGCAGATGGGAATTCTGTTAATATAGATAAGATTTTGCATGAAGGAAAAATAGATCTTTTAGGCCATAAATTTTCTGCAAATCTGTTACCTATGAATTTAGCTGGATTTGATATTGTGTTAGGAATTAATTTGGTTATTAGCCAACCATGCTCGAATCCTCTGTGACAAGAATTCCATCGAAATTCATACTCCCACTGGAGAAATAGTGGTGATTACAGGAGATAAGCCACGTAAGCCAATGAAGTTTATTTCAGTAATGAAAGTGGCCAGTTATTCAAGAAAACAAGGGATAGTGTATATAATTTCGGTAATCATTAACACTAAAGGTAAGGAACTTAAGGAAATTCCCGTAGTATCAGAATACCCGGATGTATTCCCAGAATAACTACCAGGACTACCACCCGATAGGGAAGTCGAATTTAGAATTCATATAATCCCTGGAACTACACTGATAGCTAAGGCACTTTATCGGTTAGCACCCACCAAAATGTTAGAATTGAAAAAGCAGTTAGATGAATTGCTAAGCAAAGGATTTATACAACCTAGTTCATCCCCGTGGGGAGCTCCAGTGTTGTTTGTGAAAAAGAAGGATGGTTCAATGAGAATGTGTATCGATTACAGGGAATTAAATACGGTTACAATTAAGAATCGATACCCATTGCCTAGGATTGATGATCTTTTTGATCAACTTCAGGGAGATAGATATTTTTCTAAGATCGATTTACGCTCCGGATACCATCAGTTGAAGGTCCAAGAAGAAGACATACCTAAAACTGCTTTCAGAACTAGGTATGGTCATTACGAGTTTACAGTCATGCCATTTGGGTTACCGAATGCTCCTGTAGCATTCATGGATATGATGAATAGGATCTGTAAGCCGTACTTGGATAAATTTGTAATTGTTTTCATCGACGATATACTTATTTATTCCAAAAGTCAGGAGGAACATGGTGAGCACCTGCATGTACTCTTAACTTTGTTAAGAAAAGAGAAACTTTACGCCAAATTCTCAAAGTGTGAATTTTGGCTACAAGATGTACAATTTTTAGGACACATGGTGAATCACGAAGGCATTCACGTAGATCCCTCCAAAATAGATGCAATCACCAAATGGAAGGTCCCACAATCAATCATAGAAGTTAGAAGCTTTCTAGGGTTAGCCGGATACTATAGACGGTTTATTAAGGATTTTTCTAAGATAGTTGTTCCATTAACCAAGCTAACCTGTAAAGCAGTAAAGTTTGAATGGGGACCTAAGCAAGAAGAAGCTTTTAAGATTTTAAAGCAAAGGTTAACAAACGCCCCAATTCTTGCCTTACCAGAAGGGACAGAAGATTTTGAAGTTTATTGTGATGCTTCTAAGTTAGGATTAGGATGTGTGCTAATGCAACGCAAAAAGGTAATTGCGTACGCCTCAAGGCAATTGAAAAAGCACGAAGAAAACTATACGACTCATGACTTAGAATTAGGAGCCATAATTTTTGCCCTTAAGATTTGGAGACATTATCTGTAGGGAAGTAAGTTTACTGTCTATACAGATCATAAGAGTTTAAGATACATATTTTGGCAAAAAGAATTAAACATGAAGCAAAGGAGATGTATGGAGATCCTAAGTGACTACGACTGTGATATTCAATATCACGAAGGAAAAGCAAACGTAGTTGCAGATGCCTTAAGTAGTAAGTATCATGAAAAGCAAAAGTGAGTTCGTGCTCTTAGATTAAATCTACAATTAGATTTAATGGAACAACTGAAACACATTCAAGAAACAATAATCCAGGATGATGCTGAAGGAATGAAGGGAAGAATAAAAGAATTAGAACAAGGGAATGATGGAATTTGGAGATTCCATCAGAAAAGGATTTGGGTACCGAAACAGGGAGAATTAAGAAATAAGATTTTAGAGGAAGCCCATAAATCTAGGTATACCATGCATCCTGGTAATAATAAGATGTACCAAGATTTAAGAAATAATTTCTGGTGGATAGGAATGAAAAAGGACATAGCTAGATATGTTTCTAAGTGTCTTACTTGTTCACAAGTTAAGGCAGAACACCAGAAACCTTCAGGGTTACTCCAACAATTAGAAATGCCTGTTTGGAAATGGAAACTAATAACTATGGATTTTGTCACTAAGTTGTCCAAAACCAGAAAAGGTAATGACGCGATTTGGGTAATTGTGGATCGATTAACCAAATCAGCTCATTTTCTACCCATGAAGGAAACCTTTAGCATGGAAAGGCTAGCAAAGTTGTATCTAGACGAAGTCGTATCATTTCATGGAGTCCCACTCTCCATTGTATCAGATAGGGATAGTCATTTCACTTCACATTTCCGAACAAGTTTCCAGGAAGCAATGGGGACCCGATTAAACTTAAGCACTGCATACCATCCCCAAACGGACGGACAGAGTGAAAGGATAATCCAAACCCTGGAAGACATGCTTAGAGCATGTGTCATAGATTTTGGTGGAAATTGGGATGATCACTTACCCTTAATCGAATTCTCCTATAACAATAGTTATCATTTAAGCATCGAAGCACTGTATGGACGAAACTGTAGAACTCTAGTTTGTTGGGCAGAAATGGGAGAAAGCCAATTATCAGGTCCTGAAATTGTGCAAGAAACTACCGACAAGATCACTCAAATCAAGGAAAGACTGAAAACGGCTCGAGATCGCCAGAAGAGTTATTTAGACAATCGACGCAAGCCACTAGAATTTCAAGTTGGAGATAGAGTACTCTTGAAAGTTTCTCCTTGGAAAGGAGTAGTCCGATTCGGAAAGAAAGGAAAGCTAAGTCCAAGATACATAGGACCATTCCCAGTAAATCAGCGAATAGGACCAGTCGCTTATCGCTTACAACTACCAGAAGAGCTAGCTGGGGTACATGATGTCTTTCATGTATCCAACCTCAAGAAATGTCTATCGGACAAATCGCTAGTAGTTCCTCTCCAAGACATACAGGTGAATGCAAAGTTGAAGTTCGTGCAAAGACCGCTTCAAATAGAAGACAGGAAGATTAAGTTTCTCAAACACAAAAGATTGGTACTGGTCAAGGTCAAATGGGATTCAAAAAGAGGACCCGAATACACATGGGAGCTTAAATCGGAGATGAAGCGAAAATATCCTCACTTATTTCAGTAAATCTCGAGGACGAGATTTTAAATAAGGTGGGGAGGATGTAAGGACCTGCAAAAATGCCCCGAAAACGACCCGTAAGTGAAAACACGGACCCCTAAAACCCTAATGTGCATGAAAAACCAAGAAAACTAGATTTTTGGTTTTCACGCGGGCCGCGTAAAAGTTCAACTAGGGGTTACGCGGGCCGCGTCAACTTAAAGTTGACTGGATAAGTGATCCGGGCCACGTGTCGTACGCGTGGCAACCCTACTCGTGACACATATGCCCTACACGTAGACTAGGAGGCCCTCGCGGGCCGCGTAAGGATCAAGAAAGGGTTTACACGGGCCGCGTAAAACCCAAAAGTTTGCTATAAATTGCTGGTGCATGAGCAGTTCATCTGTGTTCGAAAATTTCAATCAAAAACGAAGTCTACTGCTCAAAATCGAATTTCCGAGTAGTGAAACGCTGCTACGACTACAGGGTACTAACTCGATCACTACTACGATATAATATCCGATCGATTGAAATTATCCGATGGATGTTTAAGTGCTGCCCGTAATTGGGCTATGCCTTTGTCATTCGCCGTGAGGGTTTTGATCTCGTGAGTTATAGTAAATGTTGTATTAAGTTACTGACCTAGTTTCGTATGTATTGCTGTTTTAATTAGGTTATCAGGCTTATCAGTAGGCTAAACTCTGCCCGTCTAAACTTGCAATGTGAGTCATTCCCTTTTTATCAAAATTGTTTTACAATACCTCAAATTATTTTCAAAGTTATAATTACAGGGATTAAGTCGTGGTTATCTTGAATCACTGGCAAGTGGGGTATTGTGCACATTACTAATTTCTCACGGGTAGGTTCATCAACCTAACAGTGATAATCATCACTACTTGGGTGAAATGACCCAATAGTGATATGACCATCGTCACCAGGAGGTGACACGGCGCCAGATAAAAATAAGATAGTAGCCATTGTAATCGCTCTTATGCTGTAATTTATAACTAGGTGTCATTTTATTAAATTTGAATGACTCGCCAGTATTCCCCGCTGATAAAATATTTTTAAACATGTTTCAGGCAACCTACTGTGAATCAAGGAAAAGTGCTACGGAGCACTAACAAGCTTGAAGAGATGGCTCAGTAAAATAAATAAACATGTTTTGTAAAACAGGGAATTTCCTCGTGAAATTCCTCTATTGTAAATTACGGGGTTTGTCCCGAATTATAAAATAAAATAATCGGGCATTTTCAAATTTTAAAAGATCCTGTTAAACTTCCGTTGTCAACTCAAATAATAAATACCACGGGTTTCTGTTCCGCGACTCCTGGACCGGGTAACACCGGGACGGGGGCCGTTACAGTAATTACGTACTGTTGCTATGTTATTATATAGACGATTATACCCCTTGTTTTTTTACCATCGCAGATTAAAACCCCATGGTTTCTTCCATAGTTCTAGCATCACTAAGCACTCAATAAATCAAACAGATCTTAAGAACATTTTTTTACAACTATATTTTTTTACGGATATAACATATTAACATGATCACAAAAATGACTAGTAATACACCGATAGTAGATGAATGAAATTAAAGGTTGATTTATTTCATAGACAACAAATATCAACCATACATGACACAATATAGAACGAAAAGCACACACAACCATCCATGGGTACATCACAATATCCTTTTCACGATGTTTGGGAAATGCCACTAAGTAGACTTCTTAGGGTGTAACTTCCGCGTTTTGGGATAAAGCACATGTTTCTTGGGGTTAAAGAGATAACGAGAATCATACATAGAGCGAAACATATCCACCAAAAGAGGAAACTGCAATGCCGCAAACGCAATGACTGGGACGGTAACAAATACAGCAATAAGGATTGGTACCCATTTCAACCCCTTGTGGTATAGCACAAAGAAACTTGCACTAAAAGTCACCATCATTGCTGCTACGGAGATGAAAAGTGTTAGTATGCCTATCATAAGCTTTGTGGGTAATGAATACATGAAATCTTGTTGACCGTGACCAGATATGAGGATAGTCAAGAACACCAAAAGTGAAGTTGAAGAAGTGAACAAAGAAATGGCATCTGCAATAACAAAAACTAACATGGTAGGCTGATGAATGAAAAAAGGAAGTCCATCTTCTCCTTTGTAGCCACCTGGAACTGTAAAGGCTGCAGCAAATGCAACTGTGACGATAAGTGTGGCAACAATGTTGATGCACCTGTGTCTGTACTTTGTCTGTATTTTGTAACGATATAAAACGATGTCTTTGTTAGTCCTGTGAGTTTGACCAAGTCAACCATCCTCCGGTTTGACCTGGTCAAACAGTTAGAACAATGGTTTGTAAGCTGTTTGCGTCGAAGGATAGATCATCGAAGGATTGCTTATATCCTTCGATGAGCTCGAAAGATAAGCCTTCGATTGATGGACCTCGAAAGATGCCATCCTTCGAGGTACATGTTGATCCTTCGAGCTGTTTCAGATCGATAGATAATCCTTCGATCAATCTATCTGATCCTTCGACCAGACATGCTGTTACGGGTATAAATACCCATGTTGTGTGTTGTGTTCAAGAGAGAGAGCTTGAAAGTTAGACACTAGAGAAACTTCAGAAGTGAGAGCATTCTGTTCAGAACACACACACACTGAGAGAGTTTGCAAAACTGATTTGTAAACATTGCATTGTAACCGAACCTTTCATAGGCATTAATACAAGTGGTGTTAATCGTTGAAGATTGTGTGTTGTGTTTGTGCTTGTGCTATCTCGGTTTGCATGCTAGCTTGGATTCCGCACTCGCTAGTGTGTTAGACATAACAAGGAATAGGTTAAACCTCAACCTCCGAGAGGGACCTACAAGTGGTATCAGAGCCGTGGCTCTTTTCCTTGTTAAAAACCGGGTTTTATACAAGCTTTGGAGTGTTTTTGGACAAAAACTCACATGGTTTAGAAACTGTTTTCAGTGTTTTTCTCGCTGTTTTTGTCGTTAAAACGTGTTCTAACCTTATCGGGTGTGTTAAGGAAGGTTTGGGTAACTTAAAAACTTGTTTTTAAGGTGTTTGGTGATTTCCGACCAAAATTCCGGCTTACTCCGGTACCGGTTTCTGGGTTTATTTTTATCATATTTTATTGTTTAAAATCTTGGTTTTGGTAAAAATCATGGTCTGACCATTCTTTCTGCGAAAGATCTCACCAACCCATCACCTTTTTCACCAACCTGTCACTCTTTGTCAACTGTGTCAGTTCGATTCGATAGATATCCTTCGAAGTCGAAAGATCTTCTTTCGATCAAGGAGGTTCGACAGATACCCATCCTTCGAATATCTTTCGAAGTCAGTGAGTTATCTTTCGAGCCAAGGAATCTTTTCGAAGGATATATTGTTCGAGCTACTGTTACATTTCGAAAGATAAGGATCCTTCGTCTTGGAGAATCTTTCGAAGTCATTGTTCGAAACTCAACAGTGATCTTTTGAACACTGTTGATCCTTCGAACAAGTGTTGATCTTTCGATCCTTAGTCTGTTTATGGTTAACAAGTTTGTGTTTTTCCTGGTCTTTCGATCTCAGATCCTTCGGCTGGTGTTACAATTTTTCTTGATCAAAAATGAATTCGATGTGGGGTGTTCCGGTAAATACAGATATGTATTTTGGTACTCCGGCTCCGGATTCGGGTTCGCAAGCTAATGCTACATCTACCGGTCAATGGGCATTCGTATCAAATCAAGCTCCAAGTGTTCAAAGCATTTTGCTAAGTGAAAGTGAAACGGGAAGTTTGAATAGGCCTCCAAAGTTGATGCACTTAAGTGAATATCCGGGATGGTTTGGTAGATTTCATACATACGTCCTTGGTCAAAATACAGAATTGTGGTTGCGTTTCATCACAGATTTTGATCAAACAATAGAGGCTGCCTCATCATCTGCTGCTACGTTTGCAGATCTTACAGAAGATCAGAAGAAGGTGTATGATCTGGAAAAGAAGGCATATGCCATTCTTACTCAGGCGTTAAGCAAAGATATTTATCATCAATTTGTCAGTCACAAGACAACGAAGAGGTTGTGGGACGCATTGAAAACAAGGGGCGTAGGAAATGAAGCGACACGTCAATTAAGAAAAGACCTGCTAAAGAAAGAGTTTGATGGTTTTACTTGTATGCAGAATGAATCTTTAGGAGATTTGACAAGTCGATATACTCATTTGCTGACTGAATTGGGAAATATTGGGGTTGTAACAACTTCAGCAGAGATAGTGAAGAAGTTTGCAGATGCACTGCCACCTCAATGGAATAATTTCTTAGAAATCCTGAAGTACAATGGCACTTTGGATACAACAAACTTCGGTGACTTTGCTCAACTCCTGGAAAACAAGAATCAGGAAGAAACTCTCAAGGCTAAAAGAGTTCCAGTGCCACAAAATCCTGAAATGTATTATAGAGCTTCTAGCACTTCTACAAAACCTTCTTCACACGCTCCAATTCAAACAGCATTTGTGTCTAGCACTAGCTTGTATGGCACTCCTCCTCCAACAACAGACATATATGGAAATCCGCTTAATCCAGTTCCTCAACCAGTGCCACAACAGCAAAGCCAACAACCTATCAGAGCAACTGATATATTCGGAAATCCACTTCCTCCTCCTCCTCAACAGCAAGCGTGTTATGGAAGCACATCATCTGCTGGTCAACAATCAAAGCCAAATACAGTACGGCTCGACACCTCAAGTTTTTCTAAAGTCAGTGTGGAAGTAGCAAAGGAACACATGGAGCTGCTAAACACTTTGGTGAGCGCATACTGTGGATTAGTGGAAGGTCAGATTGGCGACATTAATCTGACACAAGAAGACTATCAGCAGATTGATAAAGAGGAGATGGAGATGATGGACATCAAATGGGCCTTTGCCAGTGCTGTTAGGCGAGCAAAGGATTTCATGGAAAGAACGGGCAGAACCAGCTTGGAAAGCAAGAAAGACACCAAGTATGGGTTTGATAAACAGGCTGTTAAGTGTTTCAATTGTGGTGAACGTGGTCATTTCAAACGTGAATGTACAAGGCCATCTCAACATGGAAACCAAAATCCTTTCAGAGGTCAAGGCAACAGGGCTCAGAACCAAGTAAGGAACAATGAGCGCACATTGGTGCCTGTCAACAACCAGAGTCAAGCAGGACCATCTAATGCCAACCAGGCACTTGTGGTTCAAGTAGATGAAGGATGTGATTGGTCAATCCAGTTGGGAAATGATGCTCCAGATGGAACAGCTTGTTTTGCTGAAATTGTCAAGGATTTAAATCACGCCAGTGGTGGAGAATCTTCCGCCAATGGTGGTGACTCTTCTGAGGATGAAGACTCTTCTGGTTATAGTAGAAGTTCAGATGAAGAATCCTCGAGTTCAGGCAATGATCATGTGGATGAGACATCAAGTGCGTCAGTCGATGCAAATATTGATGAGCTATTGGATGAAGCTGCAGCAGGAATTCAAAGAAGATCTATTTTGGTGGATCAAGCTGCTTATTCTTCGTCTTCTCTCCATTCAGCCTTTATGGCTAATGTCGACAGTTCATCAAGTCAGGTATGTGTCGATGAACCCACTTCTGTTAGTTGTGATAACTGTGATAGTTTGCGTGTTAGATGTGCTGATTTGGATACAAACATGTCTGAGTTGCAAGGCAAACATGATGCTTTACAAGCTAGTTTGTTTGACTTGCAAGACAAACATGTGTCATTGAATGATAAGTGGTGTGAATTGCAAGGCAAACACGAAAGCTTTGCAAGAGAAATATGATGTGACATTCATTCATAATCAGAAAATGACTGTTGATCTTTCAAAATGCACTGAAGCCAACATGTTTTATGAAAACCATGAAAAGGAGTTTAAATCAATGATTGAAAAATTAAAGAAAGATAAAATTGAGTTAACAAAAATGGTTTCCAGAAAACAAACTGACATTAATTTGTATATAACTCGCCTTGAGGTAATGCAAAAGGAAATGGCTTGTGTTAAAACCGAAAGTGAGGCGATCCGACTCAAGTTAGATAGCTATTTAAGCTCTAGCTATGTGTTGGATCACATCATTGATGTTCAGAAAGAGAAGAAGGATGTCACATGCATTGGATATAAGCAATGTCCACCACCTGTTAGACACAATTATGATGCACTGCCTGATGAGGAATATAGAACTCACTTTGAACCATCTGTTCCTCTAGATGTTAATGAATTTGCAGCAGGACTCGGATACAAGAAAGAGGTATCATCAGATTCAGATGGGTCAGCAGATACATTTGTAACTGCTGAACCGAATCAGACTCCTCCAGTTGTGATTGAGGATACTGATTCTTCTGATGATGAATCTGATGATACTGATTCGGAAAAGTCTGATGCGGTAGTCAAAGAAGAGGACATACCTCTTGAGAATCATATTCTATGTGATCCTCCCGCAAAACCTGCTAAGACTGTTCCAACCGAGTCCACATCTGCAAAAGAGTCGGAGAGTGTGGATTTGCTATACACTCTGGTTGGTGATGATAAAGTTTATTCAGACAAAGATTTTCCTATTAAGAATGTTAATCAATCATTAATCAGTAAAGTCTTTGAAAATTCAACAAGTAAGTTTTTGGGAAAGACAGGATCACGTGTTACAGTAACACAGTGCCCTCCTATCCCAAAGGCCGAAGTTCGAAAACAATTTGGCAATAAAAAATTACCAACAGTGCAAAAACAGCAAAATCATGCCAAACCAAAAGGTAAAACACCGACTCAAACTCAAAGGAAGCCGAATCAAAAGAAGAACAAGAATGTGAACTTTGTGAAATCTAAGGGAACGGACAAAATTGGAAAGTATGAAAATCAATCTAACTTAGATTTTGTCAAGAAAGCAACAGTGTTGAAAAGGAATGAACCAAGTAGTTCAAAACCTAGTACCTCGGGGTCACAAAGTTCATCATTTTCGGCAAGACGATCACATGATTCTTCGGGGTTTGTTGAACGAAGATCATGTTTTGAGTGTGGTACAATTGGGCACATTGTCAGAAATTGCCCGTACCTTCATAAGTTGAAAGCAAAGGTTGATGATCCCCGTGCCCAAACTGACCGCAAACGATCTGTTTCTGTAAAACAAGATCCCCGCCTTGTAAAAGAAAGGGAAAAGAAATAGAAACGCCAACAGGTCAAGAAAATTGAAAAGGCAATTAAAACCGATGTGATTCAAAAACAATCTGTTTCAGTTAAGCCAGAAAATTCAAAATTTTCAAAAACTTCAAACAATCACGAAGTTAAATTGTTAAACAATGACTCTGGTAAACCAAAACAGACCTGGAAACCAAAAACGGTTAAAAATTCAGGGGGACCATCACAATTTTCAAATCATCAAAGAATAGAAGTTATTGTTATTGATGAAAATGGAAGACCCAAGACCACAATGGCTTGGGTCCCCATCTCCAACTAATTATGTGAGTTCATGTGCAGGGTGTTCCAGGAGGAACTATCAGTAGTCATTGGATTGTTGATAGTGGGGCATCCAGGCACATGACAGGCGACATGAAGCTTCTCTACGACGTTAAATCTATTAGAGGAGGTTATGTTGCTTTTGCTGGAGATAAAGGCGGATATATCACGGGTGAAGGAATGATTTCCAACGGGGTTGTTAGCTTTGATAAGATCAACTTTGTACAACAACTTGATCACAATCTTCTTAGTGTTTCTCAAATTTGTGATAAGCAGTTCTCAGTACACTTTGATGCAAATGGATGTTATGTGCTGAAACCCGGCTTCAAAATTCCAAAAGAATGGATTCTCTTGTCGGCTCCAAGGATAAATGATCTGTATGTCCTTGATATGAGCCAAGCTATCACAACGTCTGCACAAGCAACTTGTTTCGTTTCCAAAGCCACAGAAAAGGACTCAATCTCTTGGCACAGACGAATGGGTCACATTCACTTACGCAAAATGAATCATTTGGTGACAAATGAATTGGTGAATGGTGTTCCTCTTAAAAACTTTCATCTTCAAGACATCTGTGTCTCGTGCCAGAAAGGAAAACAAACGAAGAAGCGACACCCTACAAAGAAAATCAACACGGTGGCTGTTCCTCTTGAACGTTTGCACATGGATTTGTTCGGTCCTGTCAAACACAAAAGTATTAGGAATGATCAATACTGCCTCGTGATAACTGATGATTATTCACGATTTTCTTGGGTGGCGTTCATGGCACATAAGAGTGAAACCTTCGGTATTATCAAAAACTTGATCATTCAGATTGAGAATCTATATAAGTTGAAGGTTAGGCGGATACGTAGCGACAATGGTACTGAATTTAAAAATCATGCCATGGCGGACTTTTGCACTTCAAAAGGTATTCTTCACGAATTTAGTGCAGCCTATACTCCTCAACAAAATGGCGTCGCTGAACGTAAGAACCGCACATTGATCGAGACTGCTAGGACAATGTTGGTAGAGTCACAGTTGCCGATTCCCTTCTGGACTGAAGCTGTGGCCTCTGCATGTTATACGTTGAACCGAGTCCTTACAGTCAAACGGCACAACAAGACCTGTTTTGAGCTTATTAACAAACGGAAACCAGATTTGTCATATCTTGAACCGTTTGGAGCTCCATGCACAATAATCGATCCTAATGGAAAGTTTGGGGCTAGAGCAATTGAAGGATACTTTCTTGGGTATTCCACCCCAAACTTAAGAGTCTGGAATCTAGAGACTAAAAGGGTCGAGGAATGGTCTGAAGTCAGAGTACAAAGGCACACTTTACCAGTCAGAAATCCAGGTCAGCCTTGGATGTTTGAGTACGATGACTTTTTCAATTCGATCAATGTTGAAGCAGTTGAAGAAAATGCTGCTGCAAGGATGTTTTTCGAGAGTGACAATGCAACAGATTCACCGTTGGTTCGTCCAATTATTGTCAATCAAGAACCATCTTCAGTGAACAATAATGCTCTCGACAATGAGGATTTTCACGATGCTACCGATTTGAACGAATCTTCAGAGGATGATGAATTTCTCGATGCAGATCAAGAAGCTCCAATAACAGCAGTTCATGGTACTTCAGAGGGTACACCTCCAGTGGTTGTCCCTGGAACAGCTGAAGCTACTGCATCATCCTCTTCGTCAATTCCGGGCATTGAATTGGTTGTTGATCTCAATCTCAACAATCTGGGTACAAATATTCCAGTTCAAGATAATCCAGAAACAAGGATTCACAATACCCATCCTCAACAAAACATCATCGGAAATGTACAGAGTGGCGTTCAAACAAGAAACCTGTTGCGGAACAATAACAATGCAGGCTTGTATGCAACTATCCGAGAATCTGGTCAACAAAATGATTGGTCTTTCGCGTGTTATGTCTCACAGGAAGAGCCAAGAACTTGGAAAGATGCTTTGAAAGATAGCTCTTGGGTTGAAGCAATGCAGGAAGAACTGCAACAATTCCAGAAGCTTGGTGTCTGGAAACTCGTAGAGAAACCTGCTGGTTACAAGAAGATTGGTACCCGTTGGGTGTTTAAATGCAAAAAGGATGACCGTGGAGTCGTTATTAGAAACAAAGCAAGGCTAGTCGTTCAAGGTTTTCGTCAGATTGAAGGGATCGACTACAACGAAGTATATGCACCTGTTGCACGTCTAGAAGCAATTCGGATTTTTCTGGCTTATGCCTCATTCAAAGGTTTCAAGGTATACCAGATGGACGTGAAAAGTGCATTCTTACATGGTGTGGTGGAAGAAGAGGTGTACATCGAACAGCCTCCAGGTTTTGAAGATCCTATCCATCCCGATCGGGTTTGGTTGCTCAACAAAGCTCTCTATGGTCTACATCAAGCACCGCGAGCTTGGTACGCAACCTTATCTAATTATCTGCTGGAGAATGGATTTCGCAGAGGTCTTATCGATTGTACTCTTTTCGTCAAAGAACAAGATGGAGATCTTCTACTGGTTCAGGTATACGTTGATGATATTATATTTGGTTCTACTAATGATGTTTTGTGTAGGAATTTCGAGCGCATTATGCAGGATAAATTCGAGATGAGTGCTATGGGGGAAATGACTTTCTTTTTGGGCCTGCAAGTACAACAAACCGAGTCTGGGATATTCATCCATCAGACTAAATATGTTGGTGACATCTTGAGCCGGCTCCAGATGTCTGATGCAACGCCCATCGGTACCTCATTGCCGCAAAATCACGGGATTACTCCAGACTTGAAGGGTGAAGCTGTTAGCCACTCATACTACCGCGCGATGATCGGATCTCTTATGTACCTCACAGCATCAAGACCAGATATAATGTACCCAACGTGCCTGCTTGCCAGATATCAAGTCAACCCGAAGGCCTCACATCTTGCAGCTGTAAAAAGGATTTTTCGTTATTTGAAGGGTTACCCTGACACCGGTCTATGGTACCCTAGGGATAATAACTTTGACCTGATCGCATTTAGTGATTCAGATTTTGGCGGATGCAAAATCGACGGCAAATCCACAACGGCTGGATGTCAGTTTTTGGGAAATCGCCTAGTCACATGGCAGTGCAAGAAGCAGACGTGTGTAGCTACATCAACATGCGAAGCTGAATACATTGCTGCCTCAAGTTGTTGCTCCCAAGTCTTGTGGATTCAACAACAAATGCGCGACTACGGTTTTGAATTCCTAACTACTCCTATTTACGTTGATAATTCTGCTGCCTTACAGATCACTAAAAATCCTGTGCAGCATTCAAAGACTAAGCACATCGACATTAAGTATCACTTCATACGTGATTGCTTTGAGAAAAGGCTAATCGATGTTGCTTACGTCCACACCGATGACCAACGTGCCGACCTTTTTACCAAAGCATTTGACAAATCAAGATTTGACTATTTATTATTGGTAAACGGCATTAAGGTCAAGCAAGAGTAAAACCAACATCGGAAAATCATTTTTGTAAATACCTTTGTGTTTTAAATTTGTCTTAGTTTATTGATTTTAGGGGGAGTAAAATCCAAAAATTTGAAAATCAAAAAACATCGAAAAATTTCAAAAACACAAAAACAATAGAAAAACAAAAATGAGTTTCCTGGCGAGCAAAAGAGAAAATGATAGTACATCAGTGGTCTGTCTAAACCTCTTTAAACCTTAAATGAAAAACGATAAGCAGCTCTATATAAGATGTATCGGTAGGCTCACAATCATTTTAAAGTGTGCAGGGTGATATAAACTTAAATCCGACTGAAGACTGGGTGGGAACCATTCATTGGCATATGGTCTTAGTACCGAAATTTCGTTTGAGAGATTGCCGAGGTTCTGAGATATTCGGTCTTTATGCTGCTTATCATCTGGGTATCATGGTTGTATCTTTTACCGAAAAATAACGGGGACGCAAGTCTAGATCTTCCATGATACCATACATACGTGTACATATTGCATTCGACCTCAATAAGTGATAAACAATCACATGTCCCACAAAATAAGTGATAATATATCACATTTATCCGGGAGTCAAGTTCGTCTCTCTGCTGTACGAAAGTACTGACCTGTTCACGGACTTGCTCCTGTGCCCTCATGCATCGAAAATCAAGTTCCTCATCAATAAGTGATTCTATCACATAGGGCTTGTTTTCAAACAAAATAAGTGAGAATCTCACATCATATACGGTCAAACAGATGATAATCGGTATACTCACCGGTAAGATGAACCCTCGTGCATACCTTGATACGGGAATGTGTCGTGATGTGGATGAACACCGGTCGATAAGTATAAATCATACCTTAACGTATCCCCTCGCCATGATTACATCTGATAAGTTGAGCTTATGTGGACAACAATACCGATAATTGTTATAGGATGCTTATCTAAATGTTAACTAATTGAACAACAAGAGCGTTTTGGCATGACCGTACACTGATATGATTCTCTTACCCTCGAAACTCGCAAAAAGAATGTCTGTAAATATTTATTTAATGCTTTCAGTTTATGCATCTTTGTATATATATATTTACTGCTTTCAGTCTTTAAATTTCAAATATTCAAAATACCAAAAAGATTTTAGGTGTGTTTTAACATAAACCTTATAAAAGCCAAAAAGATTTTATTTTTATTTTATTTTCGATCGTACGATGTTGGAGCTCGAGTCTTCGTTACCTGAAACCTGAACGAAAACCGGAACGACTAAATCTTCATAAACGGTCGAAATTTGCAAAGTGTTGAAAGTTAAAATTGAAATTGATAAAATTTATTAAACTTTCAAACTGTCGGACGGTGTTTGATTAAACGATGGTCACATGTGTGTCGTTTGCTTATGATATTCCAGGCAGTTGTTCTCATTACGCGTTTAGATTTCTTGCATGTGCAGATTCTAAAGGCGAGGAGAACATGGTCGATGACAAGCTTCGGAATGAAGACACGACGTGAAGGCACTCAAATGATGAAGATGATCGAGTTGCCGCTGACCACCATCAACACCACAAGGATCTCAATTCATAAAGAACAAGTATTTCACGAGCATAACTCAAGGGGGAGCTTATGTTAAGGGGAAGTTTGTCAACACACTTCCTACATCAAACGGGGAGTTTGTTGGTACACTTTCTGCTTTCAAGACGTGAAGACTTTAAAGATCCTCCGACATTGAAGACTTGAAAGGATGTCAAAGACTTGAAGACACAAAGATCGAGACAAAGTTATAAAGATAAAGACAAAGCTACAGCCAAGGGGGAGTTTGTTGATGCACCTGTGTCTGTACTTTGTCTGTATTTTGTAACGATATAAAACGATGTCTTTGTTAGTCCTGTGAGTTTGACCAAGTCAACCATCCTCCGGTTTGACCTGGTCAAACAGTTAGAACAATGGTTTGTAAGCTGTTTGCGTCGAAGGATAGATCATCGAAGGATTGCTTATATCCTTCGATGAGCTCGAAAGATAAGCCTTCGATTGATGGACCTCGAAAGATGCCATCCTTCGAGGTACATGTTGATCCTTCGAGCTGTTTCAGATCGATAGATAATCCTTCGATCAATCTATCTGATCCTTCGACCAGACATGCTGTTACGGGTATAAATACCCATGTTGTGTGTTGTGTTCAAGAGAGAGAGCTTGAAAGTTAGACACTAGAGAAACTTCAGAAGTGAGAGCATTCTGTTCAGAACACACACACACTGAGAGAGTTTGCAAAACTGATTTGTAAACATTGCATTGTAACCGAACCTTTCATACGCATTAATACAAGTGGTGTTAATCGTTGAAGATTGTGTGTTGTGTTTGTGCTTGTGCTATCTCGGTTTGCATGCTAGCTTGGATTCCGCACTCGCTAGTGTGTTAGACATAACAAGGAATAGGTTAAACCTCAACCTCCGAGAGGGACCTACAAACAACCATGCAGTCTTTCATCCAGTCCAATCCTTTGGTAACTAGATCTTTGTTTTCTTCAGAGAATAACTCGTACGGTGTTTGGCCATGTTTGTTCTTTCTTTCCCTAAGATAAGCTGGTGTCATGTTGTAAACTTCCTACAATGTAAACAGTTATATGCAACCATAAGTCATTGTAATTTTCACTAAATTATATTTAATGTTACACTAAAATACAAGTTTCAATAAACGTGGGTGCTTATTAAATACTGTGAATGATATTTGACCTAATAAGTAACAACAGGAAATGGGGTGGGGGTTGGGTCCAATTGCAAAGTTTTTGGGGTTAGAGTGGTCCGGTGGAGTTTTCCTTGAAAATCAAAGGTTCAAGCCTCGGTATAATTTGTGAAAGTCTCCTAAAAATGAAATTGCAAGGGTACAAAGACACAATGAATTGAAAAATATAACACAATGTCGAGCAAAATACAACACAGTGGCGAGAGATATAACACAATGTCGAGGAAAAAATAGACAATGACGCAAATATAGAAAAAAAACACACACACACAATGATCTAAACAAAAATTCTAAAATCTTTAAGCTAAAAATCCAAAAGCGAAAACCTAAAATCTCATATTGTAGAGTTCGATGAGACGTTTCCAATATTGCTTAAATGAGGCCAATCGGGCAGTGGCGAAGGTTAGTTGGTGCCTGGGGGTGCACTCGCCCACCCCAATGTTTCGGTTAGAAGTGTATAGGTTTCAATTTTTCGTCCGAAAATTTTAAAAATTATATAGGATCACCTCCCCCCAATTATTTTTCCTAAATATTTATACAATATATAAATTAAAATAAAGTTTCTTACCTTGTATATCCTAAATATTTATACAATATACAAATTAAAGTAAAGTTTGTTACCACTTTATATATAAGTGATGGGTAGTTTTTTAAATATATTTTAACTCTTATTTGTTTAACCCTAGATTACACACCACACAATAAACTTAATCGCAAGTTTTTTTGTGTAAGAACGAGCCCTTAGAATGAATGAAATTTTTTATTTAACCCTAAATTACACACCACACAATAAACTTAATCGCAAGTTTTTATGTGTAAGAACAAGCCCTTAGAATGAATGAAATTTTTTAGTTTTATTTGGAATTATTATTATTTGACCTGACCCGAATCAATAGCTGACCGACCCGAAACATAACGATAGGAAAAACAAATTGGGTCTCATCACTTTAAACCCCCTCGAAACTTTTGGTCAAGCTCCGCCACTGCAATCGGAGTCTTTTTGATTCTCTTCCTACGACTTCCTATTTTTAGGAGACAATGTCTTTGATCCTAACTTATAATTTATTAGTTCAATCATTCATGTTCTTTGTTTGGTTGGAGAAATATTCCTTGCATTGATCAACATTAACTAAAAGACATACCTGGTACCACAGTAATTCTCGTTGCATTAGCAGAGATGTTCCATGCGTCTTAGTTGCCACCTGCTTTGAAGTCTTCCCAACTAAATGAAGCAGAGTGTTACGGTCCAATTTGTCCGGTATTTGGCATATACTGTCCTTGATGCTGCCAGCTATCTCGTACAATAGGTTGTAGACACCTTGATGGCGGTGCATAACAGCTACATGAAATATAGTGAGCCCATCTTCATTTGCATCAGTCATAAGACCATGATAGGTTCGAAGCAACTCAGCTATAAACCTGGTGTTGCCTACTTCTGCGGCAACAAATAATACTCTAGAAAGATATCTTACTGATCCATCCTCCAAAGTAGTAGAACGCCCTCTTAGCATATCCTTAATGCCATCATAGGACATTGTTTTGGTAGCATGCTTCCAAACAATTTTTAGTATTTTCAGTGCGTCGGTATCTTCTTCAGTGGCAGGTTGTCCTTTCATACCAAAAATTCTACAAACTGAAATTAAAAACCCACCAAAATAAGGAAAAACAAAATGCTTCACAGTAAAAAAACTTAACGCTAGTAATGAGAGATGTACGTCTATCTGTGTTCATGATTAATGCTTACTTCGTTCTTTGATTCTTGTGATCCGATTCTTTTCTTCCATGTTAAATGCAACGGGGTTCTTAGCCAACGAAGTAAATAGCTCCGTATAGATGGTCGGCATTATAGTCAACCAATGAGATTGTTGATCTGGATGGTCTTTCAGAATTTGGAGTGCAACATCTATAGAAGATATACGGCAGTCTCTTAATTATAACAATACGATGGTACACTAGTACACAAGTAACCATTAGACGGGGTTCAATTTTGTTTTTAGACGCGGTAATGCACATAACCCCGTCTAAATATACACACACAATCTCATGACATCAGGATCCTAACGAAATATCCTTACGAACCCTGACTTAAAATATGCTTACATAGCTTTAGACGGTGTTTTACAAACCCTGACTTAAAATATAATTTAACACTAATAAAATTCACGTCTTTTGATATGAACCCCGACTTAAAATATGCTTACATAGCTTTAGACGGTGTTTACAAACCCCTGACTTAAAATATAATTAAAGAATGATACGATGGAGTCTTTTGATATGAACCCCGACTTAAAATATGCTTACATAGCTTTAGACGGTGTTTACAAACCCGTGACTTAAAATATAATTAAAGAATGATACGATAGAGATATATATTATTTGAATTTTTTAAGTATGATATGGATAGAGATAAAAGGCCATATTTCCTAGTTGCAGTAAGTTTGTAATTAATTAGGATAGTAGCTTAGGTTTATAAATATGCAAGGTTGAGTTTTGAATAAGAAAAAAAGTTTGTTTCCTTTTGGTGCTATAACGTTTATTCTCTTTGATCAAAGGCTGTAAGCAAGAGTATTAATTGGAGTTGTGCGTTCTTGGTTCACTTGTGTAAACGACCTCAGGTTTAACAATCATCTCCATCAAAATTCTACATTTTTTTAACCCATCATTGATAACCATCAAGAGTTACAAGGTTAGTAATTTTGTAATGATATTAATGTCCTGTTTAATTGTAGAATCATAGTTATATATTTTTACTTGCTTTTACAAAATTATTATATATGTGTTTTATGTGGTGGATGATGAATCTACATTGATGTGATAATTAGAGCTGTTTTATATAAAATTATTTGTCGTCAGTTCCATAGCTTTTGTCTATGGAAGTACTACAAAAGCTATGGTGCGTTTTCATGACGATAAAGAATTCATCCTTGCACCTTATTGGGCCGAGTAAGTCTAATCTAATTAACTTTCTTTGTTTTATTAGTACAATTCATTAACTATGCTTTAACTTTACTTTTTGTAGTGGACATTGGACTTTGTTCATTATTGCCGTAAAAGTACGACGGGTTTATATTTTAGATTCACTATTCGAAAAGGGCAACAAGAATCCTAGCCACTATCGTCTTACAAGTGTGATTGAAAGCGCCTTGCTACCAATAGAACTCACATTTGATATGGTTAATGTAAGTTTGTTTTCTATTTCCTAGTTTGATTTTCAAAATTTTGAATAAATAATAATTGTTAATTTATTGTAGTGCAATCAACAAGCTGAGACATGGGAATGCGACTATATACTTCTTCAATCTATGTTCGACTTTGTCAACGTGTATCAAAAGCAATTTCCCAGGGTAAGTCTATTTCTTAATTATTTTTAGATGTGCATAAGTATATACAAGATAACATGCGCAAAAATGCTCACACACATACAAGTAGTTATGTGTTTCTAACAATCTGTTCGTTGATGTTAACTAATTTCCAATAATTATAATATTTTCTATTTTTTAGATGTGGAACGACACGAAAGTGGCTACAGATGAAGATATAGAAAAGACGTTGAAGGAATTGATGCCAATTTTATTTGACGGGTTGGGTATTCCTTAGTTTAAATATAGTTTGTTTATGATTTTGAATAGATTAAGTAGTGAATTGTTATTTTACCAATTAATATTGTAGACTTTCGGGTTGAATGTGTATTGGGTCACTTTTTACTTGTCCGGATTTGACTACGTTGAATATATAAAAGGATTGATTGGATTTGACGTCTATGTTGAAGTGCAGATTATTTTTTTTTACTGCATATTATGTCATTTTTACGTATCTTACTACAAGAATTTATGGCATTAGTGGCGACAGCAATAGTGGCGACATCCTATATGTCGCCACTAATGCTTATAATCCGTGTGCTCATTACCTGAGTTGATTTTGGCCGTTGATGACTTGATGAATCTAAGGGCTGACCATTATTCATCCCCAATTTCATTTCCCTCCAAACAAAAACAAGATTGTCCCCAATTATTCATTCCCCCAAAACAAACCCTTCATTGTCCCCAATTTCTCTCCCATCTGCAACCATACGAAGCCCGCATCGACTACCAGGCTCAATTGATATGCCATTGCTTCAATCGGCGCTAAAAGGAGACAATCCTCTACAGCCGCCATCGGAAATATGGAACCCCGTAGTGCCGCCATCTGGTTCGCCTCAATCAAGTGCTCAATCTCCGTCATTCCTCCGCCGCACTCATCAGCCCAGTTGAACAATGTTCCCAAATCCAAATCCAAATCTGCTATAGCGATTGAAGATTTAAACCGAATCAGAGCTGAATATGTTGCACATGATACCAGGCTTATGCAAGAGGCCAGGGAGGCTAGGGGTGGAACCTGGTCGCCTCCTAGGAAAGGCCGAAACAGACCTGGGAAGGTGCAGATCAAAGGGTTCGGAGGTATCAAAAAACAGAAGAAGGAAGTCCGCTTTAATCCGTTGGGTGATGATTCTCGACAGAAAAAGAGCACAAATAGTGCAGACCCCCATACAAGGTATAACCCTCTTCTCTCTGACTTTCCTGTTAGGGAATTCATTGAACAAACAGCGAAAATTTGCAAGAATACTAAACCTATTTCGACTTTGGAAGTTGAA